>OY728132.1:2121538278-2121804289 GCA_963277665.1 Viscum album | reverse complement strand
AGGATGTCATTATAAGGTGATTTCTAGATAGAATCAATATTCATTTAATACATGGAGAGTTAGGCGTATAAATACAGGATGTGTATATGTTAGTAGGTACCTGGTATAGGTGGATATATATGATGATTTTCCACATGGGTCTCTGTATAACAGGATTCTAAAAGGCTCCCACCACCATCATAGAATGAATTAATTCTTGAAAAATGTGTTGGGGTGAAGGAAGTCATCCTATATAGTTGACTTCACTCTGAGATCATGTGATGCCTTACTCATCAAGATGTCTAGGCAACAAACCAAACATAAGAGGCCTCAAACCTATCCAAATATCTAGAAATGATTACTCCGAGTTCTTATTGGTGAACTATGGAAGTGGTGACTTCCCACCTGCACAACCCCCCTCCTTACCACATCCCCATCAGACTCCCCCTGCACAGCCCCCCTCCAATCCATCCAATTCAACCCCCCCCCCCCCCACCCCACCTGACCCCCCCCCCCACTTGCACAAGCCCCCTCCCCCACCCCCACCCCAACAAGCACATCCCCCTCCCATCCACCCACCCCCACCTTCCCCCCCCCCCCCCACCCCCACCTCACCCCAACCGACTCCCACCTACGCAGCCACCCCAACCAGCACACTCCCCTCCCCCACCCACTAGTACAGCCCCCCCCCCCCCCACTTGCACAGCCCCTCCCCCACCCCACCTGCACAACACCCCCCCCCCCCCCCCACCTCCCGCCCAACAGACACCCCCTCACTAAACACCCCCTTCACATCCCCCTTCTCCCACTGCACATCCTCCCACCTAAACACCCCCACATGCACACCCCCCTCTCCCCCACCCACTTCACCCCCACCACATTCCCCCCCCCCTCAAATAATGTTGATTCACACAATCATGGCAGTTGAAATATAGAACAGAAATTGAAAACAAATCAAATCGCTAATGTTGGGTATAGCTTACTACACAGACATCGATTTTAGGGAAAATCAAAATAAAAAACAATAAAAAAGATGAAAAACATTAAACATAAGGTATTAATTATAGATTTTAAGGGTATAAAAATACAATTTTTTCATTGAATATGGATTTGGTGGAATAATATTTTGATCTAGAGAGCTATGAGGTCTTGGATTTAGTCTTGAAATCATGTGGATGGTGGATTGGGTCTAATAGCAATTTAGGTGAAAACTTTCCCAATGGTTTTTTAAAACTGTTGGGAAAGGTAAGCTTCACCAATGGTTTCCAAGCCGTATTTTAACTAACATATCCCAACAGTTTTATCAAACCCTTGGGTAAAAGTCATATAAAACTCATATATCCTAATGGTTTGATAAAACCGTTGGGTAGAAGTCATCTAAAAATTTATATTCCAATGGTTTAGTGAAACTGTTGGGTAAGGACCCCTATTCCAACGATTTATGAAAATTGATGGGAAACATCCGTTAGTATATCATTCATTTACAATAGTGTTAAAAAAATAACATTCTATTTAAATATTGACCAAATTAGTATACCTAAGAAAAAAATAAAATGACTTTTTTTGCATGAAATTTATTTTCTGAAATATATATTTATCATGTTTTCTTATATTTATCATTATCACTAATTTTATAACAATAGTTAATGTACCAACAGATAATTTTCATATAAATACATTTTTACGATATTTCAATATTTTATTTTAATGTTAAATTTATAAATTATCTAATGTTAATGTAAAACAATTAACATAATTATTTAATTTATAATTTTAATAATATATTAAGAAAAAAATTTATATTTTTCATAAATGATTTATTTTTAGGTCAAATGAGTAATTACCATTTTTAAAAATAACATGACTTTATAAAAGTATTAGTATACAAGTATGAATTGAAAATTTATAAGACATTTTTATAAGAAAAAATATGTAATTATTAGCTAATTATAAATTTTTTTAAAAAAATTAATTCATTATATTATATTTATCATTTAAGAATATAAGTTATTTTTTTTTGAAAACACTGTTCAATACATTATAGATTAAATATTTTAAAATTTTTATCACATTCAAAAAATTGAATTAAAATGAATTTGAACATTGTATTCCTAAGGTCCAAAATATAGAATAAATAAAATTTATTTTTTTAATGTAAAAGATAATTTTCAAAAGTAAAAACTAGTAGACTTGGTGAAAACTAATATGGTAAAATGAGTAACCTTACAGGTAACATACACAACAACATTAAAAGGCATTTATAATTTATTATTTTTTTTTTGAATTATACTTATCTAATATTATATCCATTAGTTATATATTTTAGATCCACTTTCCTTGAGTGAATTCCCAATATTGAAATTTTTTGGTTACATACAAAAATTTCAAGCCTTTTCACTTATTAAAGGGGAACTCCTCACCTAATGTTCCCACCCAAAAACACAATATGCATAAAAAATCATCCAAACCACCCATCTACACACATATAATAATTAAGTATGTTTTGGTAATCTGAAATTTCCATCACACAATGTTTTAACCCCCTTTATAAAAGAGATAATCCAAGAATTCAGGTATAAGTTCATAACATCTCTTTCTCATTTCTATTAATTTATATGATTTTATTATTATAAAATTTCATTTCACTATATTAAATTGATAATATAGTTTCATTGTTATATTATTATGTTGTTATAATTATTTAATAATCATTCACCACCATCTACTTTTAAATTAAGAAAACTAAAAATGTAAGTCTTCTATTGTGCGGACCACCACCACTGAAAATATGTGTTTTTTTCTTCACATACAAATAAAGATGGTTTTAGTTTTTATTAGATGTGTATATTATGTATATATGTATTTTTGTGTGTAATATATACATCATTAATGTTGTTTTTTGGATAATAAAAATGTAATTATTTTTTAAGCTAATCCATTGATATCGGTAAATACACTAAAACTAGATCATCAACGTTTTCATTTACACAAAACATGACAAAAAATACCATTTCATAGATTTATTATATTAAAAGTATTAATAAATCATAAATTATAGTACCCTTAAATTTTTTTTAAAAATAATCATCTTTTTTAACGAAAAGTTAATATTGATATTTCATTTACGAACCTAGTCAAAATTATCAGGATTATTTTCAAATAGTATTGAAAAGTTATTACAATTATTTAATACATGAAGATAATTTTTATTAATGAAATTTATACATGGAAATGTATATGAATATGTATTTAAAATAGGTAATTAAAATGTTAATCTTTATGATAGTATAGATTAAATCACTCTATGGAAATCAAGGGTAAATATAAAGGACTAGTTATCTTCAAATCAATTTATTGAGTTATATATGTTATTATTGAAATTAGTATTCCATGAAATTATGTTTTAAATGCTTTTAATATTTTCTTTTTTTGGGAAAAAGTTTTTTTAACCCAATTAAATATTGAACAATTTTTTTGATTTAATATCTCTTAAAAAATTGGATACATTTAGAAATGTTACTAGAAATTATGACTTTGACAATGATGACAACAAGATGTTTTCAAAAAAAATTGTGATTTCCTTTTAATTATCTTCAAATGATCTAACCCAATAGATTTATTTTACTTTCTTCACCCTTTATTTTCATGTATGGTCTTATTTTTTTAGAGATCATGCTTTCAATATAAAATGTTTTAAATAATGATTTTATTTTTCACCATTTTTATGTTTTATGAAATCAATTTAATTTTCTTGGTTTCTTTATGAAATGTTAGTTATTTCCATTTGGATGTTTTTGGTAACCCATTCTATCTCCATTGTTTCCTAATGAAAATTGAATTATTTCTATTTTTATATCTTAACAAAACCATTTTATTTTGATGGTCTCTTTTATATATGAATAGTTAATTACTTTTACGTGGAACACATAAATATAGATGAATGAATAGTGGTGTCCTATATCGCTTTATAGTGAATTTATTAAGTGTTTATATATCATAATATATGTATTCAAATGTAAAATTTAGTTAGTATTAAGAATGATAACTGATTTTTTAACTCAATATAACAATATTTCTTTATGATAATGTTTGTACCATAGTTAAAAATGATAATTCATTACAATATTAAAACTCATGATGTAAGATTTATGTTAAATTCTTCTAATCCATGTTATAGCTATTATGTTTCTATATTGATCTATTGTTTCATTATGTTCGTAATCTATGTACATTGAATCTCACTTATATTTTATGGTTATGACTCAATATGTTATGATATTTCTATTACTCTCATGTTTTTAATTATTCTTAGGAAATCATCCTGGATGAAATGTTTGTTCACCCATTACTGAGCATTTCATCTCACCCATTTATAATTTTTTGATTCACTGGGTTATAAAGAAGAGTCTTATTAACAAAATATCTAGAATATAGTATACTATCAATACCTTAAGGGGAATTTTTCTAAAGTATTATAAAGTAATATGATTATATATCTTGTCTCTAAAAACCATAGCAATCACACCATGGGATACTATAATTTACGAAATTGAATGTTTTTATAATATAAAAGATTCAAAAAAAATTAATGTTAATATTGGATCTCTATAGGGAAGATCTCTCATTGAATCATGCTTCACAATATTACTCAATCTAATTTTTACCAACTATCCTCTCCTTATGTTCCATAAATAACATTCATCTTTAGCACTCATGATACTTGAATTTGTATAATCACCTATCAAAAATACCATTATATTGGTTATTTTTTCCATTAGATGTAAATTTCAAATTCTCTATGAATTTAACGAAAAAATTTTCCTTCTTGAAGGCAACCACTTGTCCAATATCCCAGTGTTGGATAACACTCAAGATATTTTTCTTTATTCCTTCCATATATAACATGTCATTTGATTTTTGGTTATGAGGTTCAATATCATCTGAGTTAATGCAATTATTTTTAAAAGATAAATCATAACCAAATATTATATATTTATCTTCATTATTGTCAATATTATTCAAAATCATATTATTGCATATTACATTGAGGGACCACCAACTATCAAGAACCCATTGTCTTATTTTTCGTTGGCCTATAATGAAATATCAGTAAGGAATGAAATATCTTCCATGGTTTCTTTAATTCATTTACCTTTCTTATCATATGTGGTATATCCAATTAATATGGCCAATCATCTTTATACATTGTAGAAATATTTCTCACAACTCCCACAAACATCCTTAGGACCCTAAAATATGTCTCGAGTCTATATTCCTAAATCAGTTAATTTTCCGACTTGATTTCCTTGAAAATTTAATTTACTTCAATTTAGATAAATTTATCTGACTTCATGTCCCATCTTGGTAAAATTCATAGTAAACCAACCTTGGTAGGATTTGTTCCCAAACACTCCACATCACCACTAGTACCCTTGAAACCTGAACTTTTTGGTTCGCAAATATTATTATAAAAATGGTGTCTTGAATTTAATTATTTTGAACATTTTTATTATTTATTAATTTTATTTCAAAAAATAATATATTCCATAGAACCTCGCTTATTCAAGTGAAGTCGCAAAATTTTTCTCCTCTCATTTATTTTTGTACTCGTGATTATATTTTGATTTAGAACATGACTTGTTATTATAAAAAAAATTATAATATGATTTTTTGTACAAATTTTACATGTTATTATGTTATTGTTTCCTCAAATAACATATAGGATTCACCATTAACAATAATTAAGTTTTTAAATATCTCCATTAATTTCTTTAACTTATTATAAGATATAAGAAACATTTATTCTATCTAAGAAAATTATTTTTCAATAAAAGGTATTATATCTTCAAGATCATTGATCACCTTCTCTTGAATAGTTTCATTTTCCCTAAATTTTTTGATCTCATCAACAAGATTTTCTTATTTATTTTCAAACTCTTTCTTTTCATCAATCAGCTTTTAGTTCCCTTTCCCTATAATTTTCTTTTCTTTCATGAGCATTTTATTTTTCTCAAGACAATCTTATAGCTCATACGTGAGCATGTATTTAAACCCAATTAGTTGTCATCCATGTTCATCACCACTCTAATCATGAAATTATATTTTCAACATGACACATGAAGTTAGTTAATTTTTCAATACAATCAGTTATATATTCCCTAATAGAAGAGTAGATTGAGTATTTGTATTTTCTTATTAAATATTTTATTTTATCTCTGGAGTAAATTTTCATTCCCTTTCTATTTTGTTATAATTATTTTGAACTTTTATTCTACTTATTTAGTGTGTCTTGTCATATCTATTGTATTAATATTTAGTTTCTTCTTCTTATGGAGATTCATGAAAAAGTTCTGATTACCATTAAACTTGTATAATTTAAGGTTATACTTCCTTTAAAATTTTAATTTAAAATTTTAAATCTTTTTAAGAGAAAAAATTTGTTCTTTGAATGTATCATTCAACCAATTATTTTTCATATCTAATAGAATTTACATTTTCAAAAAGTTAATTATCTTTTAATTTTCTCCTTGCCCCAAAATCCATTTCATATTTTACATTTTTCATGAAGAATGTAATTTTTAATATTTAATAGGTTTTGAGTATATTTTGTAATTCATCCAATAGAAGATCATATCTATTATGTAGAGCTAATATCTTGGGATTAAACCTATTCTAAAATAATACTCTTTTTCTTCTTATTAATAACATTGGATTCTAAGTTTTTCTCGATACCCCAGAATATTACTAAAATCATCATTTACCCAAGTCAAAGAATCATTAATATTCACTTCTTCCAACATTTTTTTTTCCTAAAAAATAATTCTCTGATTTTTTTGCCTCTTTAATTTCACATATAATTCATAGTTAATTTCTATATTTTCACATATTTATTTTTTTGATTGAAGTCTAATGAATATTCTGGTGACCGTTTTAGAAAATGACATAAGAATGCTATTTTTTCTTTTTCGTCATTCTGTATATTTATTTTTCCACCAGATTCATTGGAGGATTTAATTTAAAGGGTGGTAAACCAAATAAAATAATATCTATAACCTCTAATCCAAAAAAGAAAATATATAGAAAAATTTATTTATTTAAACTGTGATAACATTTTTTACTAAATATAAGGCCACCCCTGATTTCCATGGAGATTAGATTATCCATTCATGACACTTAATAGAATAAAATAGGGATATTATCTCTCTATATCCAATTTATGTTCTTAGGATTGAGTAACTCCAATTAGAATTGGGGTAAATAAATGAATAATGGTTTTTATAATTTCATCCCTTTATTAAATCAACCCCTTTAACCAGTTATGGTTTGACTCAATCATGTATAGAGTCTCAAGCACACTCGTGTACACATAAAATAATGAAACAATTAGAAATTGGTTTTTACAACATTTGGTCCATTATATGGTAACTTATACCATGCCATGGTTAGTTAAACTACCCAACCATGGACTACACAGCATAATAAGAAACAAATTACATTCTTACAACAATGGAATATCGTCAAACTTTTTCTATCTAGATTCATACTAATAACACCAAGTTTCACACTGACAATGTGTAGGATATGTAAATAAGATGAAAAATATCTTCTTCAAAAAATAGTTTCTTTTGTAAAAGAATATATAAATCTCCCTTGTTGATCCTTCTGCAATAGTCATGAATAACTTCTCAATACTTGTAGATAAATTATATAACTTCTTATCAATATTATATTATTTCCTTTAGTACATTATATCCACCATATTAGAATGATGAACACTAGGTTCATCATTCAGACACACTTCTCCCTCATGTTGTTTTTCTTTACATACATGATAATCATCAAACTGGATCTATTAAATGACCTTACTTCTACTACTCTTCTTGTTATCCACTCCCTAAAATCTTCACCATAATTTTTTGAAAACAGATCATATATTTTTATAAAAATATACTCATCCTTTCCTAGAATTATATTTTCAAATTTTATATTAAACGGAAATAAATTTATCCTATCAAGAGTAGTTACCTCTACTGTGTGAAAATGAATACATGAAGATTTCTAAAAAATCATGATTATAGAATTCAAATTTGTATATCAAATTAATTTTCAATGTGTTGTTTAATAAAGTATCCCACGGGAAATTGATTTTAATAAGAATTTTATTAGGATGATCAAAATGAACCCTTTATGAGGAAATTTAGAGCAATTTATTCGTATCTCAGCTCAAGATATAAGTTCACAATCAGAAAAACTTCTAAATCATCCTTGATAATTTTTACACATCAAATTTCAAATAGAATGACTGAGATCACACAACTGTAACATCCCGAGATTTTATGAAAACTATTCTTTTAAATTTTATTAATGTCTTGTGTTGTACGCTACACCAAAAGGAGCTCGCACAACACGTATCCTTGACTTTCCTTCCATTACACGCAATCGCGACCTTCCACGATAGCGTGTGTTGTACGCAACACCGAGTTTCGCTAAACAATGATATGCTATTAAGATATTATTAAAACTAGCCGTTATGAATAGTAATAACCACTTTTTGAAATTTTGTAAATTTTATTTTTCAAAATAGACATCATTTATGGATTCGGAATATCGAAATTAGCTTAGGTTGAAATTTTGGTGATTTTCGGATAACTTTCATATTTTGATGAATAGTGAAAATGACTAAATTTTAATTAAAAACAACTTTTTTAATCGAAATAATTAATAGTGATAAATTATTAATTTGAGTGATTTTAAAGTATATTTAGAATATATTTTTACAATACAATGTTGGTCATTGGATGTAATTTCACATTTACACCAGACATAAACAAGTGTTAATCTTTTGATAGTTATTATCTCTTAAAAACACGCTATTTGTTGTGACAGCGGAAATTAATTATAAAATTAATTAATGCAACTTATATGTTGAGAATTTTGTAAAATAGAAATCATTTTTGAATTCGGAATATCAATTATAGCTTAGGACGAAATTTTGGCATTTTTCTGAAAAACTTCAATTTTTGATGAATTGTGAAACCACTAAGTGGTAGGTTAAAAACTGAATTTTGCATAAAACTTAATTTTACCGCTTCTGTGAATGGAATTTCAAAAATCCTAGAGACACGGTTAATATCAAGGACTAAAATGTGGTTCAATGGGATGAAAATAATTTTTGGTGAATAGTAACTTTTTACTTTTTTTTTACCGCGGTTAATAGTAAATTGGGTAACTAAGGGTAAATATGATATTAATATTACCCTAAAACATGTCCTAATTCTATTGGACAAGTGTAATTCGACCAAAAACCAACTTAGGAATAAAATATGACCATTTAGGCCCACTTGGATTAGATTAGGACATTTATTATTAATTTATTTAAAGAAGGGTTAAAATAGTTAAAATCAAAGTTTAATAAGTAAATCATTTCTAATATGGGGTAATACATAAGATAAATTCGATTTTAAATATTCATTAGAAAGCTCAAAAGATTTACTACATGATGGTATTTTATTTGTAATTTTTAGACATCAAATAATTTAATTTATTTATGACACAAAGATGATGCAGTAATTATCTTGTTAATGAAATATTGACATAATTGATGTTATAAACACCAAAATAAATGTAATTTGAGACTTTTTATGAATTACACTAATTTTCTAGGTTACTATGATATATTATTGTTGATTTAATCAACTTGGTTCGAACATATAATTCTGTTATGACTTTCACAAAAATCATATATCAAATAGTGTCAAAATTGACACAAAATAGTTTTTAAATCAAATATTATATTATTAATTGTTATTTTATTCCTAAAAATCTAAGGTTCGGCCAAATGACTTAGATAAGGATATATGTATTAATAATATACAATTTGGAGTTCGTTTGGTATGTTATAGTATGTTTATTAACCATATAGTGAAAGAAAACAAAAAGACACGGTAAAAGTTAAATTATTTAACTTAGAGTTAAATCTAATTGATAAGGTTAAACATAATACCCTAAACTTGTCTAAATCCTATTGGTTGATAGGATTTCGACCCATACCCACTTTAGCTTCGAAATAAGACCCTTTGGAACCATTATAAACCGATTTTGACTTTAATATAAAATAATATTTTGAGATATTCCTAAGGTGCCCCTCTCCTCCCCTATAAAAGGACACCTCCTCCCCCTCCTCCTCACACCAATTTGAGCACTAAAGCTCGGCCAAACCCTGCCAATTTCTCCTCTCCACTTCCCTAACAACATCCTAGAGGTTCTGGTCTTCCTCCAAGACCAATTTTAGTGCCCTAAGAGGAGATCTCAAAGAGGCACTTCAAAGAAGAGGTAATTACCGTTACCAATTCTTTCATCCTTATTTCTTCTTCCACTTCTTCTTCTTAGGTTGTTTCATTATGAAGTAATATCATCAGTATCACTCATATACTGATATGTTATTATAAGTATGAAACAAACCTATTTCACCATCTATCCATCCTACGGAAAAAGAAATCACCGCGCGTGCGTACGTACGGAATACCGTCTCCACGCCGTGGTGTAATCTATTTTCCACCACCACCTTACATGGATGGGTATAATGGTGTAAAGAATAACTATACATAGTTATTACAACATCATATTGATTCTGATATATTGTATAATCCACTCCAATTCAATTCAATATTTATAGAAATGATATCATCGCTCGTGCGTACGTACGGAATACCGTCTCCACGACGCGATGAGATTCATTCTCCATGTTAACCATTTAAGAATGATTATAATGTATATATAAGAAATAATAATGAAATATAAGACATTATAAAGCTACTGGATTTATGTATATATATAAATATGTATGTCATCTACTTACTTCCATTTCAAGACAATAAGGAAAGGAAAACAGCGTTCATGCGTACGTACGGACTACCGTCTCCATGAACGGTGTTTTTCATTTTATTTATCTACCTATTATATATATATATATACTGAATATATATGATATATAAATCATATTTTATATTCTGGAAGTAAGTAAATCATGATATATGTAATAATGATGTCAAGAACAACAAGTCAAAACACCTACGATAAATGAAACGATTTTACCCAAAACGCTTCTTTAACATGGAATTTACAAAAGAACGGGAAATATAATGTCATAAGTGAACCATATATGATATCATAACAATGAATATGATTCTGTAATAAGTCAATAACATGATTTAAATCATTATACAGGAATTTCGGACAGTTACAAAGCAAGTCGGACCTAAGGTAAGGGAAATATCACAATCTCATTTTTATCCGAGATTGTTTATTCGTAAGTAATTACTGGGGTGTATTTTATCATCCACATCCATGTTCCCTCAATATGTAATATTGTTTCCATCCACTCACAATAGTTTAAATCCAATTTTACCCTTCGGTGAGTTTTTAGTAAAGAATATGAAAGGAATCTTTTGTCGTTTTTTTGTACGAGGTACTTTTTGACTTTTCCGACAAAAGTACGAAGAATGTTTTTTTAACTTATACGGCATGAATGGATTTTTAAAACATTATTTCCAAGAAGCTTCCTTTATAAGTTTTCAAGTTTATTTTTAATCAACTTCTTTTATTTTAAAGTCGTATAACATGTTATGAAAGGAAAAATGTTTTTGAAGTAGAAAGGATATTTTCCTCAAGAATGGAGTTCAAGTACTTTATCAAAATTATTTTCCATCTAAGATAATAAAAGGGTTCTGTTTTTATCCCTATTATTACATGGTTTTGATTATGTTGTGATGGAAATATTTTTATTAATTCCTTTATCTTATATGAATTGTTTTATGATGTCATGTTGTTTAAGAATCCCATTTTTATTACATGGGTTACGTTATGATGTATGGTTTATGATTATGTGGCACACATAAGAAAGGATTCATTATAAGATGGGTGGGACCTATATCTCCCTCCAATGCATTGGGTAAAGATTTTATATCTCATGAGATAGACATGGCTGGAACGGAAGGTTATTTCGGTTCAGTGATACAGGACTGAAACGAGGAGTGAACTCGGTTCAGAAAGGGACTTTGTCCACTAAGATAGTCTTGGCAATGAGTCATGACTAACAAGAAATGATTTTCCATGATTATGTGTGCATGACACAAAGTTTCAAGTTTTATGTTATGATTATGGGGATCTCATTTTCAATTCTTTGATTTATCCCATGTTATGATATTATGAGCTCTTTTGCAGGTCAAGATTTCCAAAAGCTACGTTCTTATGTATATGATGTGATTGATATTTCTTTTGTTTACCCTTACTGAGCATTTGAGCTCACCCTTTTTTGTTTTTCTTTCCCCAGGATATAAAGAAAGGTTTTAGGTAAAAAAGGGGAAGATCATTATGGGAGATATTGAAGATCTTTCACCACGTTTAGAAGATTACGTTCCGAGTTTCCAAAGACACTAAACTATTACGATCCTTGTGTGTGTGTTTTTGTTATGTACTAAGTTTTCCGCAAAAGTAATGTAATGTCCATGTACGATAAGCTTCGGGTCATTATAGTTGGTATCAGAGGGAAGGTTTAGTCAACCTTTGGAAACTAGGATGCGAGAACTTTAGTGAGATCCCTAGAGATATTTCTAAGGTATGTCTAGGGATGTCCCTAGGGATAAGTATACGTATAGGTTATAGTAATAGAATTATGCTAACGATCATAGAATTAAACCTAAGATGTTGGATATTGAAGGTACTCCCCCCTTTATTATGTTGTTTTCCCTAGCATGATTTTTGCCTCTCACACTATTCTTTTTGGGTTTTAGACGATGGCTGGAACCCGAAGGAACCGTGTTGATCAATGCAATGGACAATGCAATGATTGCCCTCCTGAACAAACAAATGTTATGGGAGATGGAGTGAAAAATCTTATTGCTATACTTACACAAGCTATGAATCATTCTGGACTTCCAAATGAGCAGAGAAGGGAACAATATTCTATTGAGTCCTTCATGAGGCAACGTCCACCTTCTTTCAGTGGGTCTACTGATCCATTAGTTGCTGAACAATGGATTAGTACTACTGAAAAGATATTTTCAGTTCTTCAATGTTCTGAACATGATAAAGTCATCTTAGCAGTATATCGTTTGGAAGGTGAAGCTGATCAATGGTGGAATCTTATCAAGAATACGAGGCCAAGAGATGAAATTGAGTCCATGGAATGGGACGAGTTCAAGAACTTGTTTTTCAGTAAGTACTTCCCTCGTATTCTTCGAACAAAGATGGAGAAAGAGTTTCTTGAACTGAAGCAAAGGGACGATGAATCTTTTGGTACCTATGAAGCAAATTTTACAAGACTTGCAAGGTATGCTTCTGGAATTATCATCCAACCTGAAAGTAAAGTTGATCGATTTTTCAGTGGCTTAAAACCAAGTCTTCGAAGGGCATTAGCTATAAGAGACTTCAGTAGCTATGAAGAAATTGTGCGTTGTGCTATCAAGGTAGAAATGGAAGTTGGTGTTACATATCCATCTCATGGTTTTGACAAGAAACGAAAGATGGAGTTCAAGGAGAAATCTCAGAATAATGATGAAAAGAAGATGAATGTTTCCTTATGCACAAAGTGTGGGAAGAAGCATGGTGGAGATTGTCTTAAAGGGACTAGAAAATGTTTTAAGTGTGGAAAAGAAGGTCATCGAGCAGCTGAGTGTCGAAGTAATGGAAAAAGGGTTTCTAATGATGTGAATAAAGCAAACACTGCAGAGAACGCACCGCCAACACTTCAATGCTTCAAGTGCAAGGAAATGGGGCATTATGCTAATAATTGCCCTAATCCAAGGGTTAGTGATGATCAACATGAGCAACCACTGAAGGCAAAGGACAAAGGGAAATCACATGCGATCACTATTGGCAATGTTGAATATGACAACGATGTGGTGGAATGATTAAGTGTTTATGAAATGGGATTCCAAAATAATGTTGTATCATTGAGTATTGCAATATTTATTGATGTGGTATTCAAAGTGATTGAGATATTTTTTTTTGGAAATAAGATGATATGCGCATAATGAAGACGAGTAATAGTATTCATGAGCTCATGATTGATAAAAGGACTAAGTGATATCATGGTTTGAGTATATAGAATTTTGAGGATTTTGGTATGTGGAAAGTGTTAACTTTTAACTGCACTCATGTTTTCACTAAGGTATTCAAGAGAATACATGATTAAGGACTTTGAATGTTTGGAATGTGACCAACAAGACATATCTTATGATATGTGGGGATCAACGACAGTATTAAATCTCTGGTAATCGATGTCACTATATTATGAGAGTGGACTGCAGTATTATGTATAAGCCTAAAGATTAGACTGGATTATGTTTGATATAAGTTAGTATTGTTTAAGGATAGAAGATGGGATGTTATAGTAACGTAGTTTTAGAAAAAGGGACAACCTGCAGGACGGGCGACAGCCCATCGCTTCGGACAAGGCTGTAGGAATCGAACCCACAACCGAAGTGCGACTGACCTTTATCACCTACCACTGGCCTACAGGAAGTCCCTGTTTAGTAGAAACTAGTTTTATTATATTAAGCAGTATGATATATGAAGTATAAGTCCATTTTAGGAACCATATATGATTAATCTCACTATAGAATGACTTATGTATATTTAATAACTTTTGCTAACCTTTTGTTTGAGACAGATGGAATGAACAGTCATTCTATCACATGATCTGCTAACACTTCACAAATAAGAAATTCAACTTCATTTATTTAAGAGATGGAGTAGAAATTGTTCAAGGCACGAACAAAAGTGAGATTGTACCAAAATAAAGTAAGTATTTATTCTAAGCAAATTTTCAACTTTAGGGAAATGATCTTGAAAACCAAAAATGTTGTCCTAGTGATCTTATACCTGATGAATCAGATGGTACCTTATATCATCACAAATATATGGATTTGTGATTACTGGCTTTTCCATAGCCATGTTCTCTACCACTCTCCATCAGAACATGATGGTTTGATTTCTCTTCCATATCCATATTTTCACCTATGTGGAAACCCAGTGATTAGTTTATTTGGGTAATCGTTACATTTCATACTTTAGTTTTTAAAGCCAAGTTTTGGTATTCCTTTTTACGATGTGGGTTTCTATTAAAAAAACTTTCGAATAGTAAACTATTTATAACCCCGACGAATTTCGAGGGCGAAATTCATTTTAAGGGGGGTAGAATGTAACATCCCGAGATTTTATGAAAACTATTCTTTTAAATTTTATTAATGTCTTGTGTTGTACGCTACACCAAAAGGAGCTCGCACAACACGTATCCTTGACTTTCCTTCCATTACACGCAATCGCGACCTTCCACGATAGCGTGTGTTGTACGCAACACCGAGTTTCGCTAAACAATGATATGCTATTAAGATATTATTAAAACTAGCCGTTATGAATAGTAATAACCACTTTTTGAAATTTTGTAAATTTTATTTTTCAAAATAGACATCATTTATGGATTCGGAATATCGAAATTAGCTTAGGTTGAAATTTTGGTGATTTTCGGATAACTTTCATATTTTGATGAATAGTGAAAATGACTAAATTTTAATTAAAAACAACTTTTTTAATCGAAATAATAAATAGTGATAAATTATTAAATTGAGTGATTTTAAAGTATATTTAGAATATATTTTTACAATACAATGTTGGTCATTGGATGTAATTTCACATTTACACCAGACATAAACAAGTGTTAATCTTTTGATAGTTATTATCTCTTAAAAACACGCTATTTGTTGTGACAGCGGAAATTAATTATAAAATTAATTAATGCAACTTATATGTTGAGAATTTTGTAAAATAGAAATCATTTTCGAATTCGGAATATCAATTATAGCTTAGGATGAAATTTTGGCATTTTTCTGAAAAACTTCAATTTTTGATGAATAGTGAAACCACTAAGTGGTAGGTTAAAAACTGAATTTTGCATAAAACATAATTTTACCGCTTCTGTGAATGGAATTTCAAAAATCCGAGAGACACGGTTAATATCAAGGACTAAAATGTGGTTCAATGGGATGAAAATAATTTTTGGTGAATAGTAACTTTTTACTTTTTTTACCGCGATTAATAGTAAATTGGGTAACTAAGGGTAAATATGATATTAATATTACCCTAACACATGTCCTAATTCTATTGGACAAGTTTAATTAGACCAAAAACAAACTTAGGAATAAAATATGACCATTTAGGCCCACTTGGATTAGATTAGGACATTTATTATTAATTTATTTAAAGAAGGGTTAAAATAGTTAAAATCAAAGTTTAATAAGTAAATCATTTCTAATATGGGGTAATACATAAGATAAATTCGATTTTAAATATTCATTAGAAAGATCAAAAGCTTTACTACATGATGGTATTTTATTTGTAATTTTTAGACATCAAATAATTTAATTTATTTATGACACAAAGATGATGCAGTAATTATCTTGTTAATGAAATATTGACATAATTGATGTTATAAACACCAAAATAAATGTAATTTGAGACTTTTTATGAATTACACTAATTTTCTAGGTTACTATGATATATTAGTGTTGATGTAATCAACTTGGTTCGAACATATAATTCTGTTATGACTTTCACAAAAATCATATATCAAATAGTGTCAAAATTGACACAAAATAGTTTTTAAATCAAATATTATATTATTAATTGTTATTTTATTCCTAAAAATCTAAGGTTCGGCCAAAACTTATATAAGGATATATTTATTAATAATATACAATTTTGGGTTCGTTTGGCATGTTATAGTAAGTTTAGTAACCATATAGTGAAAGAAAACAAAAAGACACGATAAAAGTTAAATTATTTAACTTAGAGTTAAATCTAATTGATAAGGTTAAACATAATACCCTAAACTTGTCTAAATCCTATTGGTTGATAGGATTTCGACCCATCCCCACTTTAACTTCGAAATAAGACCCTTTGGAACCATTATAAACCGATTTTGACTTTAATATAAAATAATATTTTGAGATATTCCTAAGGTGCCCCTCTCCTCCCCTATAAAAGGACACCTCCTCCCCCTCCTCCTCACACCAATTTGAGCACTCATGCTCGGCCAAACCCTGCCAATTTCTCCTCTCCACTTCCCTAGCAACATCCTAGAGGTTCTGGTCTTCCTCCATGACCAATTTTAGTGCCCTAAGAGGAGGTCTCAAAGAGGCACTTCAAAGAAGAGGTAATTACCGTTACCAATTCTTTCATCTTTATTTCTTCTTCCACTTCTTCTTCTTAGGTTGTTTCATTATGAAGTAATAACATCAGTATCACTCATATACTGATATGTTATTATAAGTATGAAACAAACCTATTTCACCATCTATCCATCCTACGGAAAAAGAAATCACCGCGCGTGCGTACGTACGGAATACCGTCTCCACGCCGTGGTGTAATCTATTTTCCACCACCACCTTACATGGATGGGTATAATGGTGTAAAGAATAACTATACATAGTTATTACAACATCATATTGATTCTGATATATTGTATAATCCACTCCAATTCAATTCAATATTTATAGAAATGATATCATCGCTCGTGCGTACGTACGGAATACCGTCTCCACGACGCGGTGAGATTCATTCTCCATGTTAACCATTTAAGAATGATTATAATGTATATATAAGAAATAATAATGAAATATATGACATTATAAAGCTACTGGATTTATTTATATATATACATATGTATGTCATCTACTTACTTCCATTTCAAGACAATAAGGAAAGGAAAACAGCGTTCATGCGTACGTACGGACTACCGTCTCCATGAACGGTGTTTTTCATTTTATTTATCTACCTATTATATATATATATATACTGAATATATATGATATATAAATCATATTTTATATTCTGGAAGTAAGTAAATCATGATATATGTAATAATGATGTCAAGAACAACAAGTCAAAACACCTACGATAAATGAAACGATTTTACCCAAAACGCTTCTTTAACATGGAATTTACAAAAGAACGGGTAATATAATGTCATAAGTGAACCATATATGATATCATAACAATAAATATGATTCTGTAATAAGTCAATAACATGATTTAAATCATTATACAGGAGGTTCGGACAGTTACAAAGCAAGTCGGACCTAAGGTAAGGGAAATATAACAATCTCATTTTTATCCGAGATTGTTTATTCGTAAGTAATTACTGGGGTGTATTTTATCATCCACATCCATGTTCCCTCAATATGTAATATTGTTTCCATCCACTCACAATAGTTTAAATCCAATTTTACCCTTCAGTGAGTTTTTAGTAAAGAATATGAAAGGAATCTTTTGTCGTTTTTTTGTACGAGGTACTTTTTGACTTTTCCGACAAAAGTACGAAGAATGTTTTTTAAACTTACACGGCATGAATGGATTTTTAAAACATTATTTCCAAGAAGCTTCCTTTACAAGTTTTCAAGTTTATTTTTAATCAACTTCTTTTATTTTAAAGTCGTATAACATGTTATGAAAGGAAAAATGTTTTTGAAGTAGAAAGGATATTTTCCTCAAGAATGGAGTTCAAGTACTTTATCAAAATTATTTTCCATCTAAGATAATAAAAGGGTTCTGTTTTTATCCCTATTATTACATGGTTTTGATTATGTTGTGATGGAAATATTTTTATTAATTCCTTTATCTTATATGAATTGTTTTATGATGTCATGTTGTTTAAGAATCCCATTTTTATTACATGGGTTACGTTATGATGTATGGTTTATGATTATGTGGCACACATAAGAAAGGATTCATTATAAGATGGGTGGGACCTATATCTCCCTCAAATGCATTGGGTAAAGATTTTATATCTCATGAGATAGACATGGCTGGAACGGAAGGTTATTTCGGTTCAGTGATACAGGACTGAAACGAGGAGTGAACTCGATTCAGAAAGGGACTTTGTCCACTAAGATAGTCTTGGAAATGAGTCATGACTAACAAGAAATGATTTTCCATGATTATGTGTGCATGCCACAAAGTTTCAAGTTTTATGTTATGATTATGGGGATCTCATTTTCAATTCTTTTATTTATCCCATGTTATGATATTATGAGCTCTTTTGCAGGTCAAGATTTCCAAAAGCTACGTTCTTATGTATATGATGTGATTGATATTTCTTTTGTTTACCCTTACTGAGCATTTGAGCTCACCCTTTTTTGTTTTTCTTTCCCCAGGATATAAAGAAAGGTTTTAGGTAAAAAAAAGGGGAAGATCATTATGGGAGATATTGAAGATCTTTCACCACGTTTAGAAGATTACGTTCCGAGTTTCCAAAGACACTAAACTATTACGATCCTTGTGTGTGTGTTTTTGTTATGTACTAAGTTTTCCGCAAAAGTAATGTAATGTCCATGTACGATAAGCTTCGGGTCATTATAACAACTCTAAAACACTCAACATAAAAAAATATCATATTACTCAAAAAAAACTCATCTCACACAATTTCATGATTACCAGTTGATATGGGAACTAAAAACAACAAATAATTATCCTGAAAAAAATTACATAATAGATATCTATAGATTCTCTAATTTCATCATAATCTTTGAGGAGAAAAACATCATTTAAGATAACATGGCTCCAAAATATAAATAGATATGAACTATGACCATTATTGTCAAAATATATCATCAATCATCCGGAATCACATTTTGGATGTGATGCTTTTTGGAAATGAAGATTGGTTCTAGAATCATAAATTTAAATTAATTCCAAACACATGGTCTCTAGAAAACATATTTTAGGTGTAGAAAAATTTATATATGTGTTTACCTAACATAAATTCCTCAAAAAAGTTTTTCAACCTTGAAAAATAAAATATGGTGTGTAGACTTGGATTCATATAGAAAATTCCCACATGAATTCACTTATTTGGTGATAATTATTGTATATAAAAAAAGATATTCTAAGTGATTCATATATGTGGGATTTTTTATTATGTATAATTAACATACATGGATGAATTTACCTATACAGTAGATATCTAATATGTATAGATACTCACTTATTTAATTCATCATGTAATTGAATATTTTATTTTGTAGAAAAAATCATATCTCAACATTCACATATTAAATTTTTTAACACTTAGAAAACTCTTTCACAAGTATAGAAAATTGTAGTCTCCTCTCCATTAAGATGAGGACCTCTTCTGAAAATTATTATGAGATTCCATCCACTCATGAACATTCTTTATAAGATAACATAAATCCTCAAAAAGTGAAATTATTGTCTATCGAGATTGAAATAAATTCAATTAATCAATAACATGAAAGGAATTTTAGTTTGGTTTATTCAATGATAAACCAACGTTCTTTATATAGAAGTATATTTCAAATAGTTCTTTTTAAACTTACCAATAAAATATTTCATTCATAGAAATTGTGTGTTTAACATATTTTTCTCTATAATTTTGTTAAAATAAGTAAATTAAATGATAAAAAATTATATAGGAAACCATAAAATTGCAATTTTGAAATAATTCTCATTACCTTAAGGTCGGTTAGTAGTAATTTTTATTACTTGATGTTTCTAGAAAATAACCCTAAGAATTAACTCCTCCTCAGTTTCTTTCTTTTTTCTATATTGCTCCTAATTCACAAGGACAGTATATGAGAATTTTCTAATTGTATCATAGATCATGTATTGGAATTTCCTAAACTATAATTCATGTCCTCCCTATACTATACACAAAATTATAATTATATCCTAAATTAAATATGTGATTCATAGTTATTAATAGAACATTATCCATCTCATGTAATTAAGAAGGATATACAACTATAATCATATATAACATGAACCTCATGTTCTTTCTTATAACATTTTAGGTAAAACAAAGGTTTATAACCCTTAAGTAAAAATGGTTTACATTTGATGACTTTAGGGCTTTGATAAAATCCTAAAAGTATACTAATCTTGTTTGTTATTTTTAATGTGAATTTTATAGTTTTTAAAAATTATTTAATTTTTTATCCACATTTTAGCTTATATTATCATCATTATTTCATAAAGAAGATCTGTTCAAAATCATTTTCCATCTCTATTAAATATAATATACTAATTTTATCTTGTATTTCATCACCATAACTGTTGAAGATCTATAGGGGTATTGAGTTTTGAACTGTTTTAAATATATGTTAATATATAAATATTAAATATCATTTCTAGATTATAGACGTCACTGCCTAATATGGGGTCTTGCTTCTGCCTGTGTTTATCAGACAATGTAAATAGATCATCCTCCTCATGAAAGAGTACTTGATTCATTACTACCAGAATAACATCTTAACCCACACATCACCTAGTGAATTATGTTATTTAATACACACAAAGACACACACATGTATATCCTTTAAAATTCATATCTCATAGTTGACCTAATATTCATATATAAATGATTTAATCTTCCCATGTGATTTAGGTTGGAACATTTTGTTAAAATGTATATGATTTTTATTTCATGATGAAACTATCATCCACGGAGAATCATATATATTATATAGATAAATGTGATGAATAGTCAGTGGTATTATTCATTATTAATATCTTTGTTGTTTAGAACATAAAAGTTATACATTTAATAGAAATATGTCATTTTTTGTGACATTATTTTATTATACTGTAAAATAACAACATCTTCTTCATATGTCATGACTTGTTCTCATTCCGATTACACACCGATCTATGGTTTATGTTATAAAAATTGTAATAGTTTATAGTGTTTCACACATCATTGGAAATCAATGATATGATACTTCTCCCCTCACCATTCAGGTATACAAATATTAAATACCAATTCTTTCATCATCACTACTAATTGATGTTTAATATACTATGCTTTATTTAGGTTATAAACTATGAAGATCCACATCTGGACGTATCAAAGAAGAGGAATAGAGCACTATTATGAACTGTAAATGATTAATGTGATAAAGTTTACAAGAAGATTAAGTTTCCTCAAATTGAAATATGTTAATAATTATAGATATATACACATAAACTTGTGGATATCACAATGTGTTGGTGGAAGATGATGATGATATTATTATATTTTGAAGACTTCAAATTTTATTTATATTTTATTCATATATATATCATGAAAATTATTTTATAATTTATATATTTCCAAATTATACTATATTTGAATATATGTAATATATATATTTCCTATATAAAATGTTTGTTATATTTTTTTAACACATTAATTATGTTTCAAATATGTTTCTTAATATCCTTTTATAGAAAATTATGAATCCCACTTCATATAAATTTAAATAATTTATATTATAGTTTTCAATGTAATACACCTTACAGCTATCAGTACATATATATATAAATATACATTGAATCATTTTTTAATTGTTAACAAACAATATTATTAGAATAAATCTCATAAGTTATATTATTGATGTGAAATGTGATCATATTTAAATAATATTATTATTAACTGGAAAAAATAAATACAAATAATATTAAAGTATAACATTAAAAATATGAATATAATTTCTTGTCTAAAACATTTCACGAAATATAAAATATGTAAACAATATGATATTTTAAAGATGAAAAATAGCATAAATACTTAGGGGTTGATTTGATCCATATCATTTATCTTATATGAAACATTCTTATAGATATCATTAAACAGTCATATTCTAGACTATTCGAGATGCATATTAAATGGTCATATCCCCCCCAAATAAATATCAATGATCCTAACCATTTTACTTCAAAAAAAAATATTTCTTACATTCATACTAATCCCCATTCTAACTCTCATCATTTTTGTTGTTTCCTCTTCATGTTTGATATTAATGAATTCATCCTTGATTTCTTGATCATCATGTTTATTAACTATTAACCCTATTTAATATTACTTATCATTGTAAATTTAAAATGTCATACTCCATAATAGTGGAAGACTAATAGTGTTGTGAATATATTGTTTTGTAAATAAATTAAGGTTTTTTCATTAATTTTAGTAAAACGTTTTTCATATTGTTTTATGTTCAGTGTACTCATATAAATTAATAATTCATTTAAAATTATTATGTATGTATAATTATCAATACATCGATCAATGATTATATCAATTAATCCAATATTGAGTATATTGAGGATCTCTAATTGTATAGAAAGTCTATGGATAATATATCAATAAATCTTGAGTGATGTACATGATAGTGGACCAGCGTCAATGAAAAACATCTATAATAATAGACACTATGTGGAATATGCTATCATGAAAATAATTATTTCCTAACTAATAATGAAACCTTAATATCATTCTCATATCCTCTATCCTAGTAAATTAATGGTAAAAAGGATAATTTTGAAGCCCAGGAACAACCTTAGAGTAATACTTGGGTAGCTCTCAGAGATTTCAACAAGGTTGTATTTTTAAAATGATAAACATTAATTTACAACATTTGAAAGAGAATATTTCTCAATATAATTTTATAATGATTAATTACAAATTTATAAAAATCATTTCCCAATATCTACCATCAAAACTATGGAATCAAATTAACCCATATGTGAACAACATATGGTCTCACTCTATAAATTATGAAATCAAACACAGTACACATTACTTACCCAAGTCCTAAACCCGCATTTCATATACCAGTATAATAATTAAAATTGTATTAAATCAGTAAACGTATTTTTTTAATATTAATAAAATTATATTAAGTTGGTTATTTATTTAGAAAAACACAAGATATTTTTCATTGGTATTTAATTAATTAAATATTACCTTCTTAAAACTAGTTCATAATCACACATAAGTAATAATATGACATATCAACTAGCATACTAATCATTACTCAAGGATTCATACTCATTTTATTGTACGAGAAAGACTAAAAAATAACATACCATAAATTCCATGAATCCACTATAATAAATCTATGAAACCATAATAAAAAATAAAAAATATCAATCCCACATTATTGGGAACCTGAGTTCCCACTATAAAGGTACTGTCTATAAAATATCATAGCTTCTAAACTGATTCTCAACAATAATATCTCTAATATACTAAAAAAACAAATATAAAATCAAGAAAAAATGGTTATGATTCCATTTTATAATACCATGTATTAGTTAACTATAACTAATATATGAATTAATATGACCCCGTGCATACATATGCATACATAAGATTCAATAAACCTATAGTCAGGAATAATCTATACATTAGGGAGACTATTCCCTCTACATCGATTCGTAAAACATAAGTAATAGTAGGAGTAGTAATAACCAATAAAATAAAAATATGTAACCAATACTACATGAAATAAATATAAATAATACCATATGTAATAATGAATTGAACACATTCCTATCAAACATTAATTAAAAACTGATTGTATATCACATTATAACAAATAATATAATATAAAAATAATCATTAAATATAAAAGGTCATGGAAAAAATGATCATATAGTATGTTCATTTATCACCATTGTTATAACCATCTATTCCTACTCAAAAACCTAACATGGGGGCATTTACCCTATGAAGATCCTAGATAGAAAATTCTCCACATACACTGAGGTTCTCGTGGAGGGTGTGGGTACTAAAACATACAAGAACCCCACCATTGATCCCTTAACATTAGTCTGTAAGTATATATGAGTAAATGAACTAGAAGTAGATAAATAATAAATATACCTATATTCTCATATTGTGGAATCATTTGATAATCCAACCTCTAAAATCATTCAATATATCTAAAGTGATCAACAATAATATAATGTTCGTCTCATACCAAAAGCACAATCTCTTCCAGCATATATAAATACACTAAGGTTGGCATCAAATAGTTAAAATCTCATGAAATATAAAAAATACTATAATATGACTTAATGATCCAAGGATATGTATCATGACCACCAATCATTATAGGAATATTAACTGAAGAGGGAATTACATAATCAACCTCCATTATTATGTGAACTTGCAGCATCATCAAGGTATGGTTTGGTGAGAAACTATCATCATAAAGAATTATATATGATGAGGTAATGACATACCTAACCTCCTATATATGTCAAAACAACACCCTTATCTTAGGTAAGTTCACATATCCAAGATCTGTATCCATCTAGAGTAGAACACGTGAGGATCACCAAATGGAACACAACCCCACCAATTGTCTTATTATTCATCTTAGAATGCATATTCTCAACACCCAAAATTAAATAGTTTTCACACAAGATACCCTTATAACCCAGCAAATTAAATTCATATTATACTATAAATTTCATTCCATTACACTCTAATAATAAAAGGTGGTTTTCAAATAAATCCAAAATCTAATATGCATGTCTCTTAATACTTACAACAATATTTGGAAATTCAACCTATGCCCAATCAAGTAGAATATATTTCTCTTCAATATTACCCCAAAATCGATATGGTTTTGTCACTCTAAAGTTGTAAATCCAATAATAACTTTTTACATGGCCCATTATATCACTTGGAATCTATCGAGATACATAAATGCTTTGGGAAAAAGAAAACAAGAATACACATACCAACATTCATAAAATTATACGTAATCCCATATAAATGTTGTTATATGATAAGGGCTTCCAACCTCAATTATTGGGTACTCAAAAATCCATGTGATATCACTTGATTCATACCCAATCATCTACAACACAAGAACTGGACAAAAAATATGGCAAGGTATATCTTTAATACACCTTAATTCATGATTTATTGAATAATGTCACACATAGTACAATCCTAAAATATCAAGATTCCTATATTAGTTTATAAATTAGATACATAACATTGTATCTTTAAATAGGTACACAAATACATTATTTAGAAACTCCACCACATTCCCTTAATATCAAATGGTCTGCTAAAACTTTATGGGATAACCTAGAGACTTACATAAAAAAGTGGGGAGATACAAAGTCCAAAACTGGAACAATAAAATAATAACATGATGGAATCAATAAATATTAGTTAACATTAATATAAAGTTGACATAAATGGGATTCTTTTGAAAATTTTTAAAATAAAAACATGATATAATTTTCTAACATATAGGTAGCATAAGAATGTGGAAAAATAGAAAGCATGAAATCATAAGAATAATTCAAGTCTTAGAACAAATAAATCATAACATACTATGTTTTGGATAACCGTACATGAACCAAACATGGAGTTTCATTGTATGAAAAAAATACACAATCAATTGGAGGGATATATAATATCTTGGCCAACCCATCACATTAATATCTTATAAAACAATTTTTTACCACATAGATCATAAAACCTAAGATTATTTTTCTTCAATTGTAATAAAATTGTTAATATGTGTGCATTAAATACATTCATGTTCCTACTAAAATAAAGTTATATCCATCTAGGTGAACACCCTTGAGTGGAAATGGGGATAGGTGTTCACAATGTATATCTTTAGAATGGAAATTCAAGTGATAATTTTAGTAACATAGCTGGTGTACGTAAAGGTTCCAGAATGGATATATTGAGAGTGTAATGTTTTCTATCATTACCAGATAATGACAGGTATAGTAAAATTGGATTTTAAAAAAATTTATAGAATAAAAAATTCGAAATCATAATTCATAGTATAAGGAGAGTACCCAAAATAAAAAGGGAGAGGAGATGATTCCATACCTCGAGAGGGAAATTTTTAAATCTTTATAGGTCATCATAATAAAATGGTAACACCATGGGTGGGATTTAGAGAGATACAGGGAGAGTAAATTTTTCATCAATTAGTGTTGAGTGAAGATATTTGGGATTATGGGTCGGTATTTATAAAGAAAGGGGGAGGATTCTTTATTAATTTATAAAGATAGGTTTTTGACAATATATGTTAAAATAATAAAAACCACAAACCATCCCATGGTTTCTTCCATAATGGATTGGTATTAAATATTTTTTTTGTACAATAAACTAATTTATTAAAATAATACCCTTGGAGATGTCATGGTTGGTCGTTCTTATAAAGAATGGATTTTAAAACATTAAAATCTAATATAGTTACTGGAGGATTCATGAAGGATTTAGTGAATTTATAAAATAACTTCCAAGAGGTATTATTTTAAAGAGAATATATTTATTTATTTATGTAGTTCTTTATATAATTTTCTACATCCTTTTTTCCCATTATGACGTCAAAATACAAACCGTATTTTTATACCGTTTTTAATTTTTACACAAAATTATGATTATTTTAGAATTTTTTTAAAAATTTACCATTACATAATTTCAATATGATGTTTTCAGAATTAATAATTATTTTATGAAAATAATTTTCTAAATATGAGAATTTTATCTTCTAAATAAGAACCTTATTTTTGGAAAATACATCTTTTTCTGATATTAACCACTTTCAGACCATTATAAAAATTACATTGGATTTCATTAAATTATAATATCATTTATATATAAATAATAATAATATAACTAGAATATTTAATTAATATATCATTTATTTCAAAAAAAACATTGAATTTATTAAAACTATGTGTGGGTTTAAACTATATATTTCCCAAAAATATAATTTTGATTTCTACTTGTTAATATCTAAAATTTATAAAAATTATTATATGATAATTGATAAAGTAATAATAAAAAGACATATATATATATAACTATTACTGTATGAAAAATAAAAATATAACAAATTGTATTATTAGTTTTTAGATACATAACACATTATTTTAGTGAAGTACACCCTAATAGTATGGTCTGTGATTGTGGTTATTTCATAAGGTGGTTCAACAAACAAGGTCTAGGTCATGATCTCGATAAGATTGAAATTATATTGTAAATGGTTACAATGATTTTTTTAGTTTTTGGGTATGAAATTAGTCATGGTGAATAGAAAAATTCAATATTTATCTATCCCTAGAAATATTTGATAAATTAGATTTATATGGTATGGTACTTCTATTTTAGGTCATCTCTTCCTCCATATGAATCAACTAGATTTTATCGTAACCCTTAATATATATTTACAATAATTTTCAGTACAAAATGGTTATATTATCAATGGTTAAGATGATTAATGGTCTTTTAAATATGATAGTATATAACTTATAATGCTATAAAGTATCCAAATAAGGGTATATCTATTCTGTAACTTCGTTACATAATTAAAAAATTATTCATTAGAAATGGGAATTTCATTTATAAAAAATTTTATTGTAACATTCTATCCCCTTCATTAATTTCACCCATGACATTTAATTTCTTGTATGAATACATTTTTGGGTACTTCTATTTCATCAAAACTTCTAGTTTTAATAGTCCTTCCTCAAACATGTGGTTTATCCACAACACTTTTATTAGGTAAGTTGTCTTTTTTCCAAGAACATTGACTATATGAGTTAATATCTTCACTAGTTATTCCTCGTATGAAAGATCATTCTACAAGTGTACCACCCCTAGATTCAGTACAAGTTAGGGTATGGTATATACTTCCTTAATAGGGATACATGGAACACATCTTGTACTTAAGATAGGTTAGGATGGTGTTCATGTCTATGGGCCATAACTTCGATTAGAACGATGATATTAAATGGGAAAACATATCCTGCATTAATCATTCCCTTCATCCCAGACATTGCAACTTTATTTTATGGTGATATATAAAGGGACACCTTATATCCAACCTAAAAATCTAGGTTTCATTGATTATTATAAATATATATTTCTATCAATGTTTTAGATTTTTTAGGATGTTGAATTGTTTGAACCTTTTTTATCCCATGGATATGATTAGGTCATATAAGTTTCTTCTCTCCAACTGTATCCCAACATGTTAGAGTCCTACACCTCTTCTCATATAGAGCATAATTAGGTTTCATTTGAATGATATAATGGAAACAATAGATATATGAAAAATACACTTTTTATTGGTGATGATACCAACATCCTTGTAAATACCTTAAACATGATATCAATGTATCCTATTGAGTTGAGTCATTATCTCAGATTTACCATCCTCGGGAGGGAAATAAGAAATACTGAATGCAATCTATATATCTTATTCTTCTTTAAGCCTTCTCTAACACCATGAGGTGAACATAATATCTCAATCATATATAATGGAGAGTGGTACTACATGTATTCTTACCACTTCCCTTATGTATATCATGGTTATTTGGTCAAGAGTAAAATATTCATTGATTGAAATGAAATGTACAGAAATTGGGAGGTAATTAACCACCACCTAGATAGTGTTATGTACATTATATGTCTTACGGAGTCCTATAAAAAAACCCACAACAATTTTTCCCATTTTCATATTTTTTATGGGAAATGGTTTCATGATACTATTATAATTCTATGGTTTGGATTTGATTTTTTTCATACAAATCATTAACAAAAAAATTCATAAATCAAGCTCTTTATGTTATCCTACTAGTTTCTTTTCTTAATCTCTCTATAAATATTAGTTTTTCATAGATTAATAGACAAAGATGAGAAATGTACATCATTCAAAAGATTATTTTTCATACCTAATTCACACAATATAATCCAAACTCATTTGGCCACATGACCTCAAGCATGCCTCCCCATACATTAAAGGATGATAAATAGTGGTGAGGGTCCATGGGGGAATAGTGGATTAATTGTAACCTCATGCTGAGAGTTTTTCATAGCAGTATAATAAAATCAACAAATAGAAGAATCATATAAGGAAATTCAACAATCTATGAGTAAATATCCATTTTATAAATAATGACGTAGTCACATCAATCAACAAAATAAATAGAATAATGATTATAGAATCCAATACAAAAGAAAATATAGGTAGATGTGGCAGTAGGTTCACATATGTAAAATTATATCAAAATACCCAAAAGGCCAAAAATTCTATATCTAGATAGAATCATTATCCAAATATCATTCATGTAGTCTCTGATCCAATGCTGTTATAAATCAAGAATCAGAAACTTGGAACTTTACCCTTCCCCTACCAGTATCCATAAAGTCTATTCAGGTACCAATCATTGACCAAAGAGGGGTGTGAGATAGACTCTATATGCCACCACCAATGGAGTCTAATTCCATTCAGTTAATTAATAAATAAAAAATATTCTTTATTTAACAACAAAATTGTAAATGAAGTGTGTTAAAAAATAACCCACACAGGACTAAGTTCCAATTGACCACTCATCCTCTACTACCTATTTTGACCTAAGTTGAACTGCCATTAAGGATCCATTCAAATGTGATTTAATTTATAACAAAGTCTAGGGACCTATCTAATATACCGGGATTCACCTATGATTCATATCTACTAAATATTTGTATAATGATACCCTCAAAAATATTTAAGGCTCCAACTGATTCAAAGATTGTGATGTCTCTTGGAAGATGAGTTGTATTACTAATTTACTACTTAATTAAAATGAAACCTAAGACCATCATGGTACATCCTATTTGATATCCCTTGTATAACTAGAGGATTATCATGAACCCATTAACTTATTTACTCATTTTATTCATTCCTCATGGGAACACAGGTATCACTCTAGGTGTGGAATAAATTCAAAACCCTTTGAGCATGCACTTGGGAGTCCATAATGGGATCCCAAGGGTCAATCATGGAATATTGAATTTTATTCTCCCCATGTACATCCATGTAATTATAAATAGAGATTCAATCTTTCACCCATAGCTCTACAATAGTATGCCCTCAAATTCCTTCCTTGGAAATCCACATAGGGTGTAAAAGTATCATTATGGCGTATTCAATGATCATCTATCTAATTACTTCTTTGGCAGTCCACATATGGATTCCTAGTATCACTCAGCCATATATAATCCAACTACCATGTGATTCCATCCGTAGTCTTATATTAGTACTCATGTATCACCCACGGTTTATGTTAATAATTTAATAAAATTGTTTAATTAATGAATCCAAAAGGTTATATTTATGGAATTTCGAGTTGGAACCCACCTCTCACTCTCAATATGGAATTATCAATGTTAATAAGCTCAAATACAGACCATTCCATTTATGTTCACATTTAATTCAAATAGACTCTTAATTCTATAAAAAAATTATCTCACCTTCTTTGGGGAACACCTTAAAGGCCACCCATGATCGTTTTACCCATCTTAGAAATACAACAAAGGGGTTTCAAAATTCATGTTCCATAACCATTACTTATTTCTATATGGTGATAACAGTTCATATAGGTTAATAATACCCATTTAATTTTAGAATCAATCCATTTAATAAGAATTGCTCGGGAAATATGGCATGCATCACAATGACATATATATAACAACCAACACATTGAGGGAAAGGCATGTGACTACCAACCTCATATTAATAATCGACTCCACGTCTATTATTGGGAAAAAATCTGTGTTAAAATGGAATATATCAATTATAAAAGACAAATTTTATAAAAATATGTCATATGATCACACACCACAATGGATTTTTTAATATAAAGTCTAAAATTTATTGGTGTAAGAGAAATATCTAGATTAACAGTGGCTATCCAATTATACCGAAAACAAGTGATTTGGGGTCTAGGGGAATAAGAATCATCCAAACCAAGAAATACCCTTAGTGGAGATCTCAACAAGAAGAGATTATTGGAGAGTATCCTATAGAACACGAGGGATAAAGAGTGTTATACTCATTAAATGAATGGAGGTCAAAATAGTAAAATATCACAATATTTAAAAGTCACAATATTTACACTCATAGATGGCCAAACCTTGTGCTCAACATGTGCTCGACTATATACCCGAACACCCCTTGCATGGCTCGTAGTGCATGGTTAGAATAACTATTCACAACCTGTGTGCAACCTCTATCTCAACCCTGCATAGCCAAGTAGCATGGTTACATAGTTTTGTAAAACCATGAAACCCTTTATAGTATATAGGATCACCCCACATGGTTTTTTCAATCTGTTTGAATAGGTTAGAACATATTATTTTAACAATGTAGCCAAATTATTTTCTCAAAAAGCAAGACATCTGGGAATTAAACATGCAGTGAATTCCTCACAAAACCTTCTCTAAACTATATTTTATATTTATAATGATAAAATAAAATGTTTAAAACAAATATTTAGTTGTTAAATTTCTCATTGGAATGTTTTTAGTTAATGTATTCCCCCTTATTGATTTTCATCCCCAATATCCCATCCAATGGGTGTAAATCATCGTCTGAGAATAACTAGAGCAGCTGGAAACATATGTTGGCCTCCCACTCCCGAGACTCATCATGTACTTATTCATGCTTCCATATCACTCATAAAAATGGAATTAACAAGACATGAACAACCTTTTTTCAATGATAAACAATATAGATAGGGTTATCCTCAATAGATGCATAACCCTCCAAATAAACATCCTTGGGATTAAGAATATAAAATTGGTCAGAATGATATCAGCAAAGTTGAAATGCATGGAAAGAAACATGCATGGACCTGTACATCTGAGGTAACTAAAATTTATAGGATACTAAACTAACTCTTTCTATAATCACATTGTTCATGACATAAATAGGAAATAGATTCCCTTGTTTTTTGAAACTATTTGTTCCCTGGTCTAGTGAAAACATTCATGAAAACATGTTTAACAACCTCAAACTCTAGTGCTTGGTAGTAATGATTAGAATATGACTTCTAACTAGACTGATATGTATACATCCCCTTCTTAATAATCTGAACCTGAACCATATGTCTCTTGAATTATATGAGGACCCAGTAAAACAACCTCTCATTCCTCTAGATGGTAAATGGGTGAACAGTATAACCTACCTTTTAAAACCTCATATGAATCCATCTGTATGGTTGTATAGTATCTTTTTCATAAATAAACTCAATGAAATGTAAATGTTTCTCCAATAAAGCTTCATAATAAATTATTCATTCTCAAATAATATCCTCAAAAAAATTATTCACTACTGGAATTTTACCCTTTACCAATGGTTCACAATTGTTGGTAAAGGCCTAAAAACCGTTGGTATATAGTATACCAATGTTTCCCTCAACTGTGGCCAAGTAAGCCATGACAATAGGCTTATATAAACTGTTCTGTGAGAACTATTGGTATAGGTGTCAAAATATAAGGTATACCAACGGTTTCTAAAAACTGTTGGCATATGTGTGTTAACGTATAACATATACCAACAGTTTGTGAAACTATAGGTATATGTGTGTTACACTTATACCAACGGTTATAATCGATGGTATAGAGGGGATATGGCAAGACATAAGGTTATACCAACGATTTTGTTATAACTGTTGGTATAGGTTTATTCCAACGGTTATAACAAAACCATTGGTATAGTTATATTATAGAATCTATACCAGCGGTTTTACAAACAGTTGGTATACATTTTCTCAACTCCACAGAAGAAGGCCCCTCTCCCCTCTCCAGACCTACAACAACATAGAAACACACCTCCCCCTCTCCAAACCTACAACAACGCCAATAAAAAATCCACATCCAATGTATTCAAAATTTAGAATTCATTCCATAATTTAGAAATTTAGAACAATAGAAATTAAAATGCAATAAAACCCATAAGAGAAAAGCCTACATGTTATAGGAAATGAAATAACACCCATAAGAGTATTCAAATTTAGAATTCATTCCTCACTCAAACCGCAACACCAACACACATAAGAGTATTCCAAATTTATAATTCACTCTTCACTCAAACCACAACACCAATACACACAAGGAAAAAAACTACATGTTATAGGAAGCACATGGGATTTTAGTCATGGTCTTGGGCTGAGTATCTTAAAATCAATAGAAAAAAATGGGTAGAGTGGACAAGGATCATGATACCCATTAGATAGACAGTGGTAGTGGTCATGTGCTTTGACCTAGGATGAGTTATAGGAAGCACATGGGATGTTAATATTCCACTAATGATTAAGTATCCGTGTATAAATGGTTCTTGATGTGTTAGTGGGAAACATTGGACAATCTCGACATATGAGATGGGTTACCGAAATAGTCTACATGTTCTTCATAGACTTTTCAATTATAATAAGGGGGTATGTGGCTAATTGTAATTTTCTCTCCTACATGTTATGTGATATTATTCCCTATCTTGGGTAATGGGTATGAATATTCAATTATATCATTGGTATTGAGTTTCCAAAGGGACATTGGTTTGATCCTAGAACCCACTTTTTGGGGATGGTATTGAGGTTATCCATGGGGATATGGTGTCACCATATGTATTCCACATCATTGGGGTATTTTTATGAGACTTTAAAACTTATTTTTCAAGAATATATGTGTATCCTTGTTGACCAATTGGTTTTATGGCGTGCTTGAGTGTTCATAGGTTTCATATGAAATCACTATATGATATTTATTTTTTGTATGTTATTGTATTGAATAAACTACCTGTGATAGGGAATTACAACATGAGTGTTGGTGCTTATTCATGATGGGATGTCGAGACTCAAATAAAAGTGAGACATTTTGAGTGGTATCGGTCACACTGTGCCCTGATAAGATTCACTAACTACATAAAATGAGTGGCTATGATTAATTCAAATCAATTTTATTCATATATTCATGACATGTGATTTGTAGACTGAAAATAGAAAACAAATCAAACTGCAATTATTTGGTATGTCATTCCACACATGCCACCACCGGGTTTAAGTCAAATCAAAAGAGAAACCAACAATAATAGTTGAAAAATATTAGAACTAAGTTAAGCCTTACCAATTTGATGTGTACAACTAAAAATCTGATTGACCTCCGATCGATCTATAGGGAAGAAGAGTTCTTAGCTTCGGTAAAGAGAGAGGGATCTAGTTTAGAACAAATCAAGACAAAAAATAAAAAAATAGATGAATAACTGTAGGAGTAACATATTAGAACTAAATAATTGAGTGAGGGGATGTCTGGGGGGTGGGGGCTGTCCGGGTGGAGCGTGGGGATATTTGGGTGGTGGGAGGGTTTTTCGGGTGGTACGGCGTGTTGTCTAAATGGTAGGGGCTATCCAAGTTGAGTGGTGTCTTTTCGGGGGGTGGGGAGATCTCGGGGGTGAGGGGGGCTGTCCGAGGTGGGGGGAGGGGGCGGTCTGGAGTGCGATTTATGCCACTGCGGTCACACGACACCTCTTATTGACATGTCTTCTAGCCGACCATTTCATAATTAACTCACTATTTGTTGTTGTCTGATTTCATTGTATTATGAGGTCATTCGATAGGTTTTGACCACCCCACACATGTTTTTCAAGCACGCCAAACACCTAAAAACACATATTCCACCATGCCGTGTGAACCGTGCATCAAAATGGAGTTTTGTCTTATTCTACACCTCATGAATAATAATTAGGGTGTTTTCGTGTGAATTCAAGTCATTATGATATAGTTCGGTATGTATTTGATCAAAAAATGCATGTTTTGGCCATTTACGACACGCCGAGTATGTTTTCGGCCACAACTATCACACGACACCTATGATTTACATTCGGTCTACCCGACCATTTCACAATTCACACACCCTTTGTTTTCATCTGATTTCATGGAATTCTGAGGTCATTTGACCGGTTTTGACCACCCCACGCACTCTTTTCAAGCGCACCAAACAACTAAAAACACATATTCAGCCGTGTCATGCAAAAAACGCGTCTGAATTATGTGTTGACTCCTCATACACCTCAAGAATACTAATTAGGGTGTTTTTGAGTGATTTCAAATCATTCTGATGTCGTTCGGTATGCATTTGACCGTTAAACGCATATTTTGGCCATTTAAGACATGCGGAGTGCTTTCTGGGTCACCACTGTCACACGACACCTCCGATAGTCATGTCATATGTTCAACCATTTCAAAATTCACCCACACTTTATTGTCGTCTGATTTAATGGAATTATGTGGTTGTTCGGCCGGTTTTGACCGACCCACGCACGCTTTTCAAGTGCGTCAAACACCTAATAACACATATTTAATCTAGCCGCAAAAACCACGCATCCGAATGACGTTTCGTCTCCTCGTACACTTGACTAATAAAAATTAGGGTCTTTTTGTGTCATTTCAAGTCATTCCGATGTCGTTCAATATGCATTTGACTGTTAGACTAATGTTTTGTCCATTTACGACACGCGGAGTGCATTTTCGGCCACCGCGGCCACACAACACCTATGATTGACATGTCATCTTGCCGACCATTTCACAGCTCACCCTCACTTTGTTTTCATTTGATTTCATGGAATTCCAAGGTTGTTTGGCTGGTTTTGACCACCCCACACATGCTTTCCAAGAACGCCAAACACTTAAAAACACATATTCAGTTGTTCCACGCAAAGCGCAAGTCTGAATGATGTGTCGTCTTTTCGTACACTTCACGAATAATAATTAATGTGTTTTCATGTGATTTCAAGTTATTATTGTATCGTTCGGTATGTATTTGATTGTAAAACACATGTTTTGGTCATTTATGCCATAGGGAGTGTGTTTTCAGCCACAGTGGTCACATGACACCTCTGATTGACATGTCGTCTGGCCGACCATTTCACAATTCACCCACCCTTTATTGTAATCTGATTTCATGGCATTCTGAGGACGTTCGGACAGTTTTGACCACCCCGAACACACTTTTCAAGCATGCCAAACACCTAAAAACACATATTTAGTCGTGTTGTGAAAACCGCATGTCTGAATGATGTTTCATCTCCTCGTACACCTCATGATTAAAAATTAGGGTGTTTCGTGTGATTTCAAGTAATTCTGATGTCATTCGGCATGCATTTGACTGTTAAATGCTTGTTTTGGCCATTTACAACATGTGAAGTGCGTTTTTGGCCACCGCGGTCACACGGAACCTCCGATTGACGTGACGTCAGGTCGACCATTTCTAAATTCACCCACCTTTTTTCTATTCAATTTAATGGAATTATGAGGTCATTCGGTCAGTTTTGACTACCCCACGCATGCTTTTCAAGCATGCCAAACACCTAAAAACACATATCCAGTTGTTCTATGAAAACCACATATCCAAATGATGTGTAGTCTCCCCTTACACCTCACGAATGACCCATGGATCATTGTGTTAAAGTATCAAGACAATCCGAATAAGTTTGGTCAGTTTTTTGTGTGCCAGTTGTTTTTACTTAAAATGGTGTCCATTTTAAATAGAAGAGAGTCATTTAGAGTGATACTGGCCACACCATGCTCTGGATTGAGGCAGGGTTGTCTTGTACACGTCTCAAGTGACCATTGGATCATTTTCATAATGTATCAACACAATACCAATACATTTGGTGTATTTTTCATATGTTAGTTGTTGTTTTCACTTAAAATGGTGCCATTTCAAATAAAAGTGAGACACTTTGAGTGATACCAGCCACACCGTGTCTCGGATTGAGGCGAAGTTGACTCGTACCCATCAAAAATGGATAATGTATCGTTTTCCTAAGGTATCAACACAATCCTAATGTGTTTGATCAGTTTTCCATATGTCAGTTGTAGTTTTCATTGTTTTATCCCACCAATAATTGGCCAGCTCAAGTAACAGGTCTGTATGGCCTTGGTTGGTCTATTACAATTTGTTATGAGAGGCCTTACTCAGCTAGAAGTATGTTAATAATTATTATGTTGTTTTTATGTCTGGGTTAGATAGTATTAGGATCATTGGAATTCAGATAGTAGGTGCGGAAGAGGGGTCTCGACATCTCACTCCAATTATTGAATTAGAGTTTCAATAGGTGACTAGAAAAATGACTATAGATTCCAAGATCAAGTTTTTAGGATATTTGGAATAAATTATATGGGGGGTTTAATTGAATTTACCTATCTAGAATTTATTAGTACTTGGTTAGTGTAAGGTCAGTTGAATAAACATAATGGGGAGTTTATTTAGATGGTATTCTTCCAATTAATGGGTATTTCACTTTTATTGTAGAATTTATGACAACTTTAAATTCTATTTTTTAATAATTGTTTATAATTTTTTTGAGTTTGATTATTTGGGAATTATCTCATATCTGATTGGTTTATATCTTGTTATTAGAATAAAATTCCTAAATTATGAGATCTTTGACATATAATATGTTTAACCACAATGTAGGTTTCGCGGGAAGATCCTCCAACAGACCCGTCATTGGATGAGGCAAAGATACATATCATTCAGTCTCTAGGGTCATTTGCCCCAATAATCCTAGGATGGAAAGTGGATCATGGATTGGAATTTAAAAAGTAGCATCCATGTGTATTCTGTATTGATAGTGGACAACAAGATTCTATGGAGTTGCTTCAATTTATTGAGAGGGTCTTCAAATTTTGTGAATATCCCTTTGTATTATCATGTGGGTTTTTCCATGTATATTCTTGAGGGACCAAAATGAATATGTTGGGATTCTATAGTGTAGGATAATTTTCACAAAGTTCTGACCTTGGTTTCATTCAATAAGATATTTAACCATCGTTTTATCATGAAACTTTACACATATTAAATACTTTGGAGTTTCTGGAGTTGGATAATGTGAAGCATACCATTCTAGAGTTCTCCAACCACTTTGTTGAGTTGGTGAATCTTGCAATATATCATTTCAAAAATGATTACATAAAATCATGTAGGTTTGATATGGGACTAAGGGACACTGTTTGGTTTATGCTAGTTATTTTTATCCATCCAACCTTCCTGGAGGTATTGGATAATGTTTATTTTTCTAAAGAATACATATTTGGAAGGATAGACTTGGGAGGAGCTTTAGTGGATGCAATAATTTTTCAAAGATATTATTTTGTATATAAAAGTAAGTACAAAAGTGTCTAGTGTTCTACGGGACCTATTCCAGGGTCTTCTATAAATAACCAACATGTTATTTCTTATCGTGAGGCGTAGTGTTTTTCTAACCATGAGGCATAGTGTTTTTCTACGCCGACCGAGGTTCTGAGCTCCGAACAATCCCTAGAAGACCCATAAACCATTATAACATCATTAGGATACCATATTTGGTCAAAAATAAAGAGTTATACTGAATTCAAAAATATCCATACCAGAGTGAAAAACGATGTTAACAAATAAAGAGTTATTCCGTATTTGAAAATGTAATGGATCAATCTACCCCTGATCACCATCACCATCCCCACTGTCATCATCAGCCTCATCCTCGCCACCATATCTGTCCTCGTCATTGTCCTCATCATCATCCCCATTCTCATCCTCAGCCCCATCCTTGCCCTCAGCCCCATTCTCCCCCTCAGCCCCATCCTTTCCCTCATCTTCATCCTCATTCTCACCCTCGTCCTCTATAGTATCCTCATCATCACCAGGAATGCCATCATCTCGGCCACCAATAGAACATCCACCTGGTGCATTGGATAATGCATCCATTGACGACATATATGTATGACAAGCCACATTGACCTCTAGTTAACGTGATGAAGATAAAGCTTTGATTAGTTTCATAAATTCTTTCTCCCTCATTTGAACCTATTCTTCCTACAATGTGACCCTTTTATCAGACTGTATTGCTTGATACTTGACCTGTTCCAACTCGGTGGTACTATAATTGATACCTATAGAGGACCAATACCTCATCAGGACTATATTCTAACCAGGTCGGTAGCGTACTCGACCAGAGTGGTCATCTCCCAAAACCCGATATAAATGATCATGTGACCCTAAATTTTCAGGCTCCTAGGTATAACGAGCCTCTAAAGCTACCAATTAAAAATATTAATAGATTATTAAATTTTAAAATTGATATTAAACATTTAAATAAACAAATTAAAACTTACAATCTTTTCTTGTGTCGATTCATTTTCTGCAGTTCCATCTTTTTTCCTTCTACTCGAGCAAAACAATTTTTATCATGGGATACATCCTTCAATATTCAATTTGTTCATATGTAATTACATTGAAAAAAATATAAATTTCAAGTATAATAATATATTAAATATTCAATAAATCACATAATTTTAGTAGGAAACACTAGAAAGGGCAAGTCCTGAAGAAATATTGTAAACAACTATATCGTACTAGTTGCCTCTCATGATCTGACATAGTAGTGCGCCACAATGTTTGGAGGTATTGATTTGAATCGATGTTTTTTTGTTTTTTTCAGATGATTCATATATACTGTTTAATAATAAATATGATAATATTAATGAAAAATATGAAAACTGTCATTTAAATAACTCAAATCGGATTAATACCTTAAATTTGGCAGTCGCCCGATGGGTAATCATTTGGAGATATTGCTCTATTAGGTATTCATCCATGATAGGTAATGTATCAAACTTTGTTCCAACTCTATCACACCAGCCAACATACTGCTCATGCTTATAAGCCCCCCAAAGCTCTCCTAGCTCTTTTAAATGTGCTGTTCATGCACCATCGCCATCAGGGATGTTAAACTGAAGCTGACACCAAATAGATTAATTCATATAATTACAAAAAAAATACTACATTAAATCCAATTGATTTTTTACCCATTTTGTGCCTACACATTATCCTTGACATCGTGTGGAAGATGTTTCCAAGAGAGGGGGATGACCAGAATGATTTTGGAGTATTTGGATAGCGTCGTAAAAAACCCTGACATTCCTGCCCAGATTTATCAATCATATGTCCATCATCTCTGTATTCAACCATCAACTATGTATGGTGGTTTTATACCGCATTCAAGTGAGTACACCCCATACCTAGCCTTCTATCATTAGATGAAAATGTTATTAATGAAAAAAAAATCAGTACAAGTTATAATAAAAATAAATTTTTGTATAAAAATTCGTTAGAGTTATATAAATATACCTGTGGTAGTTGGATAAATGGGTGTCACTGGATGTGTAGAAGCTAAAGGAATATCTTGTATAGGTGGAGTGTCTCTTAGTGTACTCTCCTCTACCACATAATATGTTAGAGTAGGGGTCGAAGAAGGTGGAAAATAATTGCTCGTAGATACTGAACCAGAAGAAAAAGATGATGGCATATATGTCTGGCCAACTGGTAGTGTAATCATCAGAGGCCTAAATATCACGTGTGTCCCTAAAAACACACCAGGTTCAAAATGGGGCATAAAAGCTATGTCTGTGGTAGAGGAATAATACAATTGGGTATGACTAGTGGATTGTCTAACTCTCGCACCATGAGCCCTCATACCACCAGCCTCAGTACTAGGACCACCAAATGATCGTCTAACTCTAACACCACCACCACTCCTACCACCAGCCTTTGTACTGGGAGAAATATCACGATCCTCGTTAGATATATCTCATATAGAGGGTAGATCCTAAAAAAAGGTTTAACACAAAATTAAACACATGATATTATAGGTTATTGAAATATATATATTTGAAAAAAAATACTCACAATGGGGATGAGTGGAGGAACGCCCATCTGTGTCATGTGAGGATTATTTTCTGTCATCTTTTTCCGCCACCTCTCTTCAATGGGTGTCACTTCCTGTAATGAAAACAAATATGGAAGTAATTAGAAACAGATAACAAATGTGTAACCCAAAAACAAAAAATATATAAAACCCATTATGATAAAAAAAAACATAAGGAAATAGAAGAGTTATGGTGCTCTGAAGGTAAGTACTAGGATACACACTTTGAATGATGTATATAGAACATGTAGGTGAGAGCACTATTGTATGATTCTATATATTTCCCACCACATATTTGGGTTCGCAATCAACTCTGACAATTGCGCTATTGGAGTCATCCTAAGTAATAAACAGATTTCATCCATTTGGAGTAGGGTTAGTGTCAACTTTATCATCACCACAATCAAAAACATTTCTGGGATTTACTTCTATAATTACACTGAATTTAGGATGATGATGGTCTTTGACATAAAAAACATGTTTCATCATTGATGCTAATACATATGGTTCATCGATGGAAAGAGTGTGACTCATGTCAATAACTCGAAATCCACAATCATCAATAAATGTTCCTTTCCTCATCATTGTATCAAACCATTGAAATTTCATCATCGGTACTCGACCATGCTAGTAATAATACAAAATTATTATTTTCTCCATGACTCCATAATAAGCTACATTTTTAGAACGAGGTCTATTATCCAATGAATTGGCATAACAGTCTGTTTTGAAGATAGAAAAACACCATCATGATGTTTTATCATGTTTCTTTCTCATTCAGTGATAATAAATTTTTATCCATTGATCACATGGGATTTACAAGCATGAACCATGGTATTATGAACAAAAGCCAAAGCTCTTATTTCATTAGAAATAGAGTCTCCTGGAAAACTCGATACCAGAAATATATACAAATAGTAAACATAATTAAATATTATTTTAATTTAGTTGTTACAGAAATATTTTTACCTTAAATTTCAACCATGCAAAAAACCCCTTTGCTAGGAAAAGTTTCCTTCCTTCTCAAAGATAAAGAACGGTGCTTTCTATATATCAATTCTTTGTGTTCCATGTAGATAAAAATAATAACAGTTTAACAAATATTCAAAATTACAAGAGTTAAGATAATAGATACATGTACAGTTTACTTAATTGATATACTCATCGAACAAATCACAATTGAACAACACTATGAGATGTTCTATCTCTCGCTTTTCAAGGCATAATGTCGCCAATGTATATGATCCTGGAATTCCTCATGTTTGAGGAAGTGATGGAAAACTGGGTTCAATTTTATCATACTATTCTTCTTCATTTCTCATTGGTCTTTTTATTCTCATAGTAAGATCATGCAAATACATTGAGCTGAAATCCATACATTCTTGATCCATTTAACCTTTTGCAATAGAACCTTCGGGATAATTCCTATTCTGGACATATGATTTCAATGTGAACATGTTTCATTCAGTTGGATACATCCAACGGAATGCAACAGGTCCTCCAAGAAGTATTTCGGCCAGAATATGGACAATCAGATGCAACATGCATGTAAAAAATGATGGAGGGAATATTTTCTCTAACTCACACAAAATTAATGGTGTCTTATCCAGTAGTTTTTTCAATAAAGATTTGGAAAACTTCTTAGCACAAATATCTCTAAAAAATAGCACAACTAAATAATATGGACTCTTACATTATTGGAAAAGAGATGACAAATTTCTATTGGAATCAACTCATGCAAAAGGACATGATTATCATGAGTCTTCAATGATTTCAGCTTCAACTCTTTTCTGTTGACCCATTTAGATATATTGCTTTAATAGCCATCAATAACATTAATAGTCTCTAGAACTTCCAGAAATTGATTTTTTTTTCATAAGGTGTCATCACATAAGAAGCACATGGAACTTTCCATTTGTTTTCACTGATACAGATAGAATGCAATTCTGGTCTGCTCTCCCAATCTACTAAGTCACGCTGAGATCGTAAATCTTCTTTCGTCTTTCCCTTGACATTTAGAATAATCAAATTCAACATTTCACATATATTCGTTTCAATTTCAACTACGTCTATGAAATGACGTAACAAGTTGGTTGACGAATACACGTACTCAAAGAATATACTCTTATTATCCCAATTGTAACAGGTATCTTTGGAAACATTTTTCCTCTTTATCGAATTCATTACACCCTTCCCGAATGAATAACTAAAATCATTCAATTCATCAAGCACATTAGTTATAGACATACCCTGAGGTGGATCGTCAGTCTCCATGGTATTGTCAAATCTTTGAAGATTGTTTCAATATGGATGGTTCATTGGAAAGAATCATTAATGTCGCATAAAACTAAAATCACGAAGATATTTTAGTCTTATAGATTGATAATTCTTCATACAAACAATACATTACAATTTTCCTTTTTTACTCCATCCTGGCATCATTGAATAAGTAGGAAAATCATTGATCTTCCACATAAGCACAGCATGCATCTTAAATATGTATTTAGAACATGCATCGTATGTGGTCACAACCACATCCCAAATAAGTTTCAACTTTTTTTTATTAAAGGTTGTATGTATACATCTATATCATTGCTAGGATCAGAAGGGCCAGATATCGGTATACTCATGAAAGTGTAAGGATTTTTCATACACAACCATGGGGGAAGGATATAAATGTGTATGAAAACTACCCATGTGTTTTGTGAAGTAAGCATCTTCCACGATGGATTAAAACCATCACATGAAAGACCTAGTCTCACATTACGCACGTAGGCTATAAATTCAGGATATCGAGTATCAAATCTCTTCCATGAAAATCCATCTGCAGGATGAACCAACTCTTCGTTATTCTTTTTTCTCTCGGTGTCATGCCATCACATTTTTATTGATATTTAATCAGGCATGAAAAGGTTCTGTAATCTGGGGAACAATGGAAAGTGCCACATTACTTTTTGTGGCACACGAGATGGTGTTCCATCATCTTTTCATTTCCATCGAGAGGTTAAATATTTCATGCATTCATTTATTTCTGCAATTTCCTCCCAAAATATGCTGGAATCATTCAGGCAAGCATGAATTTTTTTTGAGAATCCAAGTTCATCAACTAACTTCCACGCTATATAGTGGTTTGAGGGAATATCTACATCATTTGGAATTAAGTCCTTCAAGAAGGTAAGAATGTAATCGATTTCAGTATTTGAAATCCCAAATAATGTTTTTCCAAGAAACAATCGGATTAAAAATTATAATTTTTTCATTTTACCACATTGGCTATATGCTAGAGTCATCATAGAAACATTCAATTTTTTCACCCAATCAACATCATCATTTTCATTGGACACATAATGTGTGCTTGTATCGAAATCTTTTTGGCTGGACATCCTTTCCTTCTCATGATGCCGAATAAATGGAAACTGATTATATATCAAACTCTCCAATTCAGTCCTATCATTTGGATCATTAAAATTTTGAGATTCCATTTTCTCTCCATTGTGATACCACACAAAATAGTTTGTTTGGAAACCATATTTGATTATATGATATCTAACTTTTTGACGACTCAACCAAGGTCTTCCAACACAATTAGAACATGGGCAGTGTATGCAACCACTATTTGAAGCCTTGTCAAATGAAAAATCTAAAAAGTTGTTCAAATTATTTTGAAAATCAGATGAAATCTGATCAGATTTGTACATCAAACTTCTATCCATTCTGTAAAAAAATTGCAAAAATTCATTTCAAAGTAATTCAACAATACTGAAGTTTAGTCAAAAATATATTGTGGTAAATGATAATTGTTTACTTTATATAAAATCATAACTGACACATTACTCTATATGAGAATCATATTAAGAAATAAAAAAAATACAGTGTATATAAGAATATAAGATACCTCTTTTCTAATGCCTATATTCATGGATTACCCAGTTAGATATTGGAAGTGGATCAAGGAATACATAATCCTTAAGGGTCTTTTTGGGAGTACATGAGTTTTATACATTGACTTCTTCAGGGAGATCAGGATGAGGACCACATCAAAATTAGTTATGGCCTCATAATGTTTCACCTTAACAACGTATTAAAGGATCCTGGGTTTGGGGCCATAGATCATAGGTTGGTAGGGTGTATTCATTGAATCATGTCCCAATTGATTTTGGAGAGGGACCTTCAATAGTTATAGGTATGGATTTGATTAGAAACACATATAAAAAGGATATCCAAGAATTGTGACATCCCAAAATAGGATTCCACTCATTAGTGACCCGAACCCAGATGGCCACTCATTGGAGAGGGACCTTCAAGTTCTATTGTGTTTTATCTCACATACGAATAATGATTTTTGGGCTATCTGGGGTCTAGGGAGGAGGGTGTTGGGCTGTCAGGGGTCTAGGGAGAAGGGTGGGGGCTGTCTAGGTTCCAGGAAAAAGGGGGGTTGTATTGGTTCCAGAAATGTGGGTGAGCGGATGTCTGGGGTCCAGGGAGGAAGTGGGCTATCTAGGGTCCTGGAAGGAGGGTGGGGGATATCCGAGGTCTAGGGAGGAGGGTGGGGGGTTGTCCTGGAAAGAGGGGGGTTGTCCTAGGTCCATAAAAGAGGGGGTTGTCTTGGGTGGTCCTCATAACACCGAATGTGGTTCCACTCTATAGTTCTGAGAATTTATTTTCCAAAGCTACAAAGATTCCACCTATAAATATGACAACATTAAATCAGTGCCTACTGTAATTTCATGACATTTATGGGATATGTGTTTTTTGAAAATCCTATACATTACAGTGATGTTCGTGAATGACGGTATTTTCCCAAATGTGTATGGAATTCAGTAACGAGGATAATTTATTCCATTTACCCATTGTTATAGTGTACGTTTAGGATGAATTCCTGCATTTAACTAGTGTTCTAGTTTATTTTTAGGTGAGGTGAGTTAGAATCCATGTTAGTCATGTCATTAGAACATGGGTTCTTCTATTAAAACATGTAGTATTGAAATTTAGAGATAAAAGTGTTTTGACTAAGCTAATTACTACATAGTCTATAGTATGGCCAACACATCATGTGGGAATACACATCAATCAAAGCCATTTGTAAATGGAACGTTTTCAGCACCCCATTTGGCCAAACAAACTTTTCACCATAAGGGATTTTCCATGTATATTTACATGATTATCCAAGTCATGTACTATGTGTACATTCCCATATAAATTCCTAGGACACTAGATTATCATAGACATCATTTCAACCGTTATACACACCATGTGAACCCTTATACCATATCATCATTATTACAACCATTAATAACAACTTATTAAACAACATCACTTGTCAAAGGTAGTCAAATTGAAAATAAATCAACAATAATATTGGATATATCATGTAAAATGAAGTCAAACTATCTTACATCCATAATGACCACCCACAACCATGATTAATGACCACAAAGCTTCCCTTTCGGCCAAATCAAAGTGAAAACAAAAACACATTGTTGAAGAACAACAAAACCAATGAATCACGTACAGATTTCATGTTTAGAAGAAATGAATTCCTTGATTGAAGATGGATCAGGATTTGCAATACGTATGGAAAGAAAAATATTGGAATTAGGGCACCAATCTAGCGGAGCAGAACTGCAATCGAGTAGAGGGGGAACTGGATACCTGATCTGCATTTAGAATAAATCATTCCCATCGGTTTTTAAAAACTATTGGGAATGTATGTTATACCAACAGTTGAGACAAACTGTTGGTAAAATTGGTATAGATGTGGCCTATACCAACAGTTTACTTAAACCCTTGGTAAAAAGTGGTGTGGATAAGGCCTTTACCAACGGTTTTGCAAAAATATTGGTAAAAGCTTCTATAAAATCTTTTATACCAATGGTTTGTGAAAACCGTTGGTATACATAGCCATTTCCAATAGTTTATCTAAACCATTGGGATATAAGTTTTGGTAAAAGTGGGATTTCCAGTAGTGATTGTTTTCTCAGACTACCTATTGGTCTATGGGTGATATGATGTACTCAACAATACCTATGAACCCCAGTGACATTTGAATCCCCTACCAAAATTGTTGATGCGTCCTTTGGGTTGAATTTAATCTTTTTGTAAATAGGTTTGGCATGGGTTAGATATCAATATGTATATTTTATGAATTGATTATTAGGATGTTTATGAAAATATCCTTAGTTAAATAGTAATTATTATAAAGAAAGTATGAATGTTCCAAACACATGTGTCATTTGTTTTCTGTGTTGATACAATGTTTAAAATAATGATTTAAATAAAAAATACATAGAAAATATTATTTTCTATTTTTCATGAGGGATTGAGTATTCTTTTGGATTGAGTATTTTGAGTTTATTGGTTTTGAATCCTAAGGAACGTGGATTACTTTTTAATGGTGTTTATGTAAAAAATATTTCAGTCATTACTAGCCATCTTGATGGAATCACACCAATTCTCTGTTGGGAAGGTGATACCTCATCCATTACAGCATGTGTCAGGGCATGTATATGAGTTCCTAATATAAGAACATGGGAGTGGTGGAAAGAAACCATGTGGGGTGGAACAGCAGTGTCATGGTTGCACATGCATCGGGCGGTCCCAACACATAATGTATGTTCAGTAACCTTTTCTTCCAATATTGATTCACATCTTATATTATAAGGAAGTAGTCTACCAATTTTATTTATGATGTGGTTTTTGTTACACTAGCTCCAAAATGACTCCCATTGTCTAATTTGAGAATCTATTCATCTGGGTCATTCGATCTCTTCAACTGTGTTGTTTTCTCTGGAAAGTCATTTGATAGATTCTGTTTATAGGAGAAGATACTTTTCAACATCATAGAAAGATCAAGTTGAGGCTTCCATGCTTTTCGGTTCATCCTAAAAATATTATCATGAATTAAATTTCGTAAAACAATTTTTTCATTATAAAATTGGGATCAAACCAAAAAAATTTATCAAGGAGAAAAATGAAAATTATAGTAATGGAGATATCCATTATAGAAAACCATGGAGTTGTTCAGTGAACACATTGATTGATATTAGTTTATAAATTCAACTCAATGAGTTCATTTTTAGTTGTGGATGTATTTTTAGAATAATTAATTTTCAGAGAGACATATCATAGTTAATAATTATAGTTTGTAGAAACACATTTCGTGTAATTTTTTTGTTTGAATCTGAAAAATTAATTGATACAAATAACATGTAATACAAAAATCATTTTTTTTCATGAATCTTTTAGATCTGAAATGAAATTGGGATTGAAAAACATGTGTCTCCCTATATTTCATGAAGAATATTGAGATAGTAAGATACAATATTCATGTATTCCCCTACCTTTCCTGAAGGACCGAAATACCATGATTTATACATATGTTTACATTTTCAAGAGGTAGACAGTTCATATTAGACTTTCATGAATAGTTTGAGTTGATTTTTGTGCAGTAAATTTTTTACATCCATTCAGGTTACAGCATAAAAAAAGTTTAATAAATTCTTCTTATGGACATAAGATTGATATTGAATGGATTGGATCCTAACAAATAATTCAATAGCTTGGGTATGTTATATTCTATTGAATTGAAATAATATTTTAACATTAAAGAACTAGGTGGTAATTGTGTGTGTGAGTTTGTACAAGGGGTGAGTGAAAGACACTTGTTGAAATGTATACACACAAATTTTTCATGAAGTAATTTCATTGCACATGGAATATTTCATGCATATGTACCTATGTTGAGAGGATCATGAATTTTTACGCATGAATAAAGGATCACATGTGAAAATGAAATATATATTTCATGATTAGTGTGCAATTATTAGAGACTAAAAATGGGATCATTTCAGAAGGTGTATTATGATGTATTCAGTGGGATGAGTCATGTATCAATCATTAGATAATCAGTTATAGTTAGCAGGATCCTAATGTATTTTATTAGTTTTCAAAGTTATAAATATTAAAATTGAATAGATCAGGTGACTCTGTTTCTTATAGGGAAATACATCATATTGATGTTGTGCAGAAGCAGTCTAAATCTGGTAGAGATATTTATATGTGAGGATCAAATCATGTGTGATTAAAGATTAATTTATTGCTCTATTGGGATTGTAAAGGAGGTCGGTGGGATGCTGGTAGCACTATTTGATATAGTATAATGATCCACATGTGGGAATCAGGAGTAACTTGTGTTACTGGGAACTTGTAAACTCTAGTGAGACACTATATTGGAACACTATGGGACTCAATGCTGATGGGAATAGTACATTCCCTACTTTTAATCATCTGCATGTAGAGAAGAATCTGTAATAGGGGAGTATAACCAGTTGTAGCAAGGGCATAAGTATTAGTACCCAACATTGTGAAATTTCCTCTGTGTTTTTCATGTATTTAATTATTGATTGTAGGGACAATATGAGATTTAATGATGATGGATGAAGACAATAATCACTCAAAGTGTTTAGATTAAAAGGAATGAATTAGTAAAACATTGTACCACTGATTCACTCCCCCTGCTTAGTGTTATATTACTGACTTTTGGATGGTTTGATTGGTATTATAACCAAGGTAACATCTAATGATCTAAGAGCCTTTTGAGAAATGGAAAATATGAATTCATTAAACATTGAAGTAATACCTACTTATAATGGTATAAACTATCACAGCTAGAGGAATATGATTTTTCCTTATCTTCTATCTCATGTCATCGAAGTTAGAGATGGAGTAAAGATTGGATTCCCAACTATTGTTGATAAAATTGTTATGACTCAAGAAGACATGAAAATTCTATAATTTAATGGAAAGGATCAGAATAAATTCATAATGGATTTATGAAAAAAAAATGTATACAAAATTTTTGGGTCTCCACACATATAATGAGATCTATGATAAACAGAGAAGTAGTTATGCATGAAATCTCAATGTCAAAGAATTTATGTTGAAAATACATAGAAGAATGTTTGAAGATATTAAAATTAAAGATGAATAAATCATTTTTGAAAAATTGATCAGGGTCAATGAAATAGTTTTTAATATTTTTGGATTTCATGAGAAGTTATAAGATTCAAAAATTATTAAAAATCATAAGATAAATTTCCCTAATAGATTTTATTCCATGATTTCATCCATGGAAGATAGGGACGACATTTAATTGGATGAGTTACATAAAATTATTGTTCCAATGAAATGAGAAAGTATATTACTTTAAAAAAATGTAAAATAAAATATGTCATTTTAGGCTGTAAGAAAAGGCTTCATCAATGAATTAGAAGTTGATGAATAGAGAGATTCTGATTTTGATGATGTTTATGAATAAATCAGTGATTTGTTCCTATTATTAATAGAAGATTCAAAAAGGGGAAATGGAAATTAAAGGAAATAAACCAATCAACTGATCTAGACGTAATATAATTGGTCATTTTTTCATAAATTCTCCAATGAAAATTGCTAAATCATTATTTGATGTTTAGTGTGAGTATCCTTGTAAATAGAAAAAAGGTAAGAAGAAGAATACGTATATAAATTAAAAAAAGTAATTATTTAAGAAATAATACACAAGAAGAGTCTTTATCTAGTTGTTCTCAAAATTATGAACTTAATTAATTTTATTTTTTTGATAAAGGATATTATTCATCAAGTATTGATGATGATTGTTACATCAGAATTGATATAGAATGGAGGTTGAATGATGGGTTGGAAGATTCTCTTGATCAAAACACTCAACTCAAGAAAGATAATAAAAACCATGGAAAATGAAATAAAATATTAGATACTAAAAAACAACGATTATTATATAAGTGAAATTTCTCTTTTTGATAAAAATAAGAAATACATATTATAGGAAACTAAGTTAGAGTAGATGAATAACGATCTATAAGAAAGAAATTCTCATAAGGAGGGAAAGTTTTTTGAGATATAATGAATGTATCTTACATTCCTACATCAATTGAAAAAGTGAATTATATACTTCCATAAATCTATTGAGTTAAAATATCAATCATCTCAAGCTGGTTATATAAAAGTATCCAATATACAAGGTACATTTGTTCTTATATGGTTATAAAACGGATATGATATTACTAATAGTGAGGGTGAATATGTTAGTACTAATAAGTATAGAGAAGTGTATTTGACCTAAACAAATGGTGAAAGAATTAGCTAAAGACAATTCCCCTTAATAAAAAGCAATTATGTCTTTTAATAAGACAAAAATACGAATTTCTTGAATAGACTTAACAAAAAAATAGAATACCACAGTTGAAATGATTTTTGAGAGTTGTGTAATATATGAACATAAAGAATATTATTTCTAATAAGACATGTCTGTTCTAGGTATCATGCATGATTTTAGGGGAGTCATAATTAAAAGATGAGAACAAATAATCCAATAAATTCATCAAAGGATTAAATAGAAAATAGATAATAATTCTTATGAAATTTTTGTTGAATATGTTGATTATAAGGTCATAGAGTTGAGGTATGACGAAATGGTCACCATTTGTGGTTTCCTTTGAATTTAATATGAATAAAATGTATAAATAATAATGTAGGATGTCATGGGAATCAAGGAATCTGTGTGAGATTTCCATAATGACTGAACATACAAATACATAATGCTTGAAAATTTGTCTAGATCAATTGAAATTGTCTAAACAAATGGAGAAGATTAGAATTGATGCTATGGTTGAGGTTTCATAGGTTATCTGAAAATAAGGTCTTGAATTTAAAAATATAAAATTAACTTCTGATGATTTGGAGAAACCAATGAATCAGTCTAGACAAGTTGGTTATGACATAAAGAACTCTCTGAAATCTGATTAAATGAATGTTTCTTTACATACAATTATATATAAAATAGCTCCAAACGAAGATATAGTTTATGAGATGGTAAAATATTCAAAATTTATGATCATAATGAAGAAGGTAAATACTTGGTTGAGAGGAAACTCTCAGACTGAGTTCTATTTCTATTGAGTGAAATAGTTCTTCCTAATTCCATTATATAAATTCATTTTCACTTACATGTTAGGAATTTAAGGATATGGAAGCATCCCATGAGGGCGAGAATAGATTATTTTAATCTGTTAAGTATACAAAAGTCTTATAAATTTTATAATCATTTATAAATTCATAGTTCGAATATTTTTTAAAAACTATCAAAATTAAATTGATATTGAAGGGAATTAAAATGTTTTGGAACATGAAATATCTCATGTGTTTATTCAAGTGACTATAAGATAAATAATCTTCAATGAATTGATTTCCAAATAATCTCAAAGTTATAAAGTGTGAATTATATGATAATGTAATAAAATGTATGGGTTTTCATGGATATAATTGATCACCTTGGTTATATAATCATATTTTCTACATTGGGTTTTCCCAATATGACTTAGAGTTGTCTGGTAAAGGATCTTTGAAAAAATAAATATGTGGTATCATCATAAGGGAGCAGAATATGTTTGATGAGAAATTATGGTCTCAATATGGGTTTTCAATTCATTTTAAACAAGGTGGAGAAAGTAAAACAAACTTATCATTCTCATTATTTGGTGGTTTTGACAATAAATATAAGGGGAGATTGAATTGTCCTCTATGTTTAATTGATGTTTTTGTTAATAGCTTTGATATGGAGTTTATATAACTATGTATATTTTATAAAGTGATGATGAGGATGTTTGTGAGGATATCCTCAATCAAATTATGAAAGTTGTATATCTATTATTAATGTTCCAATTACATGTGTATTTAGTTGTTTATATTAACAAAATGTATAAAACAATTATAAAAAGAAAAATAATAAAATATATTCAAAATATTCATTATCAGTTGTCATGAGGGTATGAGTATGATTCTGGTTTGATTATTTTGAGTTTTTTGGGTTCACATTATATGGAACATGGATTACTTTTTAGTGGTGTGTATATAAAAATGATATCCAACCTTAAGGGATTTCTTGATGTACCTAAACCACTACTTAGGTGGGTAGTTTCTACCATTTCCAATATAGTAGGTGTCATGACATGTATAAGATACCCTAATAGAGGTACTAGAGAGAAGCATCTTTCCACCATGTGAGGTGGAATGCTAGTGGTAGAGTAACAAATGTATGAAGTGGTGCTAGCACATTATTCATCTTTGATATCCATTTCTATTGGGATTGATTCAAGTAATGTATTATAAGGGAGTGGTCAAACATTTTATGTTTCAATGTGGGATTCTGTAATCGATCTCCTAAAAAACCACTCTCATTTTATTCAATGGTATATTCATCCAGGTTATCGAATCTTTTCATCTTCATCGTCTTCTTCAGTAATATATCTGGTAGATTTTTATTGTTGGATAAGATCCACTGCAATGTCATCAAAATATATAGCTATGGCCTATGATATTTGTTTGTTCATCCTTAAAATCTCTTCATGATAGAAATATCATGAAACTACGTTTTCATGATAAAATGGGGACAAACCAAATGATATTTAGAATCAAGTAAAATGACTTTTATAGTGACAATGATATTCATTGTCACAATGCATGGAGTGAGTTGGTTAACACATCAGTGGAAGTCTATCTATAAATACCACCAAAGGAATTCATTTTTACAATCTAATATATTTTTGAGAATCTATTGTTTCATGAGAAATGTAGCATTTTTAATATCTCTAATTCACGGAAATAAGTTCCACCTAATTTTAGGTGTTTGATGATTTTCATGATGAAGATGACATGTGTTTGACACACATTTTTTTCATGAATAATTGAGATATGTATGTCAATCAGGTTATAACTACATTTTTCTCCCAGTCATCCATGATAAAAATTGATACGGTGAAATACATTACCCAAGTATTTTCCAAGATTTCATGAAGTAAAAAAGTTCACAAGATTTATACTTCTTTTGATGTTTTTATGAGGGAGATATCACATATCATACTTGTGAAAAGATTTTGAGTTTATATTCATGCATTAAATAGATAAAATCCTTTCATGTTAGCACATTCGAATAAAATGATCAGTATATGAATCTGATGTATGCATAATTGATATTAAAGCGATTGGATATTAATAATAAGTGGATTGTTTTTTAATGGGAAATTATGTTTTCATGTATCATTAGAAGAACATTGTGGAACTATGTGGGTAGTGTGTATTTGTGTGTGTGTGTGTGTGTTTACAAGGTGTGAGTGAAAGACACTATGTGGACAGAGTATACACACCTTTTCACAAATTAAATACATTTTACATTAATTCTTTTATACATGCATACAAACATTGTGAAGATCATGTATTTTTTTCATAGTCATGAATGCTGAAAAGTGAACATGCAATATAAATTGCATGACCAGTGTGCAATTATATGAGACTAAAGACTGGTGTAGTTCAAAATTCATATTATTGAGTATTCGGTGGGAGAATCCATGTATTAATAAGTTTATGGTCAATGAAATTGAGAAATACTCTAAATTTTTTATTAGAAGTTGATGTTCTGGAATATTGTAAATGAATTGGCAAGGTGATCTAGTGAATTTTTTGGATAGAGATATCATCTTGAGGCAGTGTACACGTAGTCAATAGCTGATAAGAATCTTGTAACATTCTAGGTTTATATGGAGCATTTATTCTTTATTAAATAAATATATAATTGATAACATTCATTTAAATAATTAAATATTTTCATTCACACAACACTTACTTGGTGTATGTTACACAGAGAACCAACTTGGTGTCATTAAACACAAAACTGAGTTACTACAAAACATCTTATTCTGTTATAATTCTTTAAATGATATAATTATAACATAATATTACTAAATAGAAATATTAATATTATTAAATAATTTTAAAATATATTTCCAATGGTTTAATATAAATAAATAACATTGATAATGAAATATATACTTTTTGTCAAAATCCTTATGAACTTAAAAAAATTATTTTCTCAAATGAACTACATTTTACGTCCATATATAAAAATCTGTAAAATTAATTTTTTACCAAGTAAGATATTTTATTTTAAAAAACGTAATAATTTTTAAATTTATAATTTTGAATTTATCATGGGTTTGTTTATTAGTAATTTTCCAAAAAACATCCTTTTTTGATGAATAGTTAATAATATGGAAATTTAATCTAAAACTCCTTTTTCATATAATTATTTCACAAAATTATGTTATATTTTAAATTTATTTAAAAATTTCATTAGATCATATTTTTATAAATCAGTCCAATTTAGGTCAATATAATCAATTTCACTTTCAAATTTTTTATAAAACTTAGCAAACTTTTGGATGTCATTACTTTGAAAAGATACAGTGTCATCCTATCAGCGGGATTTAATTTAAATTAATTTCTACCACTTCTTTGATTTGAATTTAGAAAAATTGGGTCAATATTTTTAAAAATAATAATTTAAAACTTTTAATAAGTTCAACTTATTTTTTTATAAAAAATAATAGTGAATGAAGTTAAAATTAATTACAATGATTAAGGTAAAATTAATTTTAGCAGGGGAACAAACCATAAACATAATGGCAAAAATGACCCAGAAACCTCTCCAACACTAATTTTATGGACATAAACTTTCTATAAACAATAATTATTTAGTTTTTTTAGATTTTTAGTAATTTTTTAGTAAAAACATGTGTACACCTAACATGATTTCAAAAATTTGAAGTGTGTCCTTTCCCTGCCCTATAAAAGGTCACCACCTATCCCTATTCTACACAACTCTCAAACCACATAGCTTTTGAAAATAACTTCCCAATACACTTCTCATAACACCCCCCCCCCACCCCACCATTCCTCCTTAAATCCTCCATTTGGATAGAAATTCTTCCAAGGAAACTATTTGGTGAAAACCAAAATGATTTACCCGATTACGAGGTAACACCCTCCCTCAATCACCTTTATTTTAATTTCATTCTCTCCCCTCACCTACATTAATTACATTATTAAAAATCAACACCATTATACTAAATATACTTAGATGTTTTTTCCTATTGGGTTTACCTACTCTTACACACACTTGCATCTAATGGGTAATGAACATATTATTTACGTGTACGACGAACTCCCGCCTCATGAAATGATGATTTTAATTTTTCATTTACTGCCAATCATGGTGGAAATTATGGAGGAAAATATATTTATATATTTATATATTATATTTATTTTTTATTTAATATTCTATAATTATTTTACAACACATACCTTTATACATTCCTTTAGGTGTAAATGTGATAATTTTTTTGAGGAAATATGGACTACCGCCCCTCAAAGCATTTTGATTCATTCTCACAGTACATGGAAAGTATTTAGGATGGGTTTATTGAAATTATATGATATATATGATATAATAATTCTACTAGAATAAATATATATATATATATATCATTCTTTAATATGACCACAAAATGAAAACTTCATTCATGTGTATATATGACATACCATCTCCCTGAACAATGTATTCAATTTTATACTAATATATTATATGGATTATTATACTAAAAACCTAAATGATATAATTGATATTTATATAATGTTTTACATTCTATAAATCATGATATAAGTATAAGAACCAAAAATATAAAAAATAAATACACATGCGAAGAATGAAGAAAATATTACCCCAAGTGAAACCTTAACATTGAATTTTTAACAAGTTACTAACCTATAGTCCTAATAAAACCATATATGGTATTATATATAAGAATATGTTTCTATATAATAAAGATATATTTGTTATATGGGAGGTTTAAATGTGTATAAATATAGTCAATATGAAAGGTAAGTGGATTTCTATTCTCACATTTATTTAATTGATATTTATATCGTATTCACCACAAATATCTTTTGTGTGGTAATTATACTATCAATGAATAGGTTAAATGATTTTTGTACTTAAATTTATGGGTATTTACATATGAATTTCATGATCTCTCATTCAATGGGTTTATGTTCTAAATAGTTTGCAAATCATAAATGTAGTTGTCTCTCAGTTTTCCATCTTTGGGACACAAGAAATGAATTTCAAGAACCATGTTTTCAAAAATGATTTTAAATTTGATATTTTAAAATAATTTCCAAGAAAATGGATTTTAAAATAAATCATGGTATTCAATTTTCCTTTAAATATTTTAAAATTATTTTAAATGTTGCAGATTTTAAAACGTTTTTAATATCTATTTATATGTTTTCAAATAAAACGGTTTCCAAAAATTTTAAATGATTTATTTATAATTTTACAAGATTATTTTTATGAAAAGGTATTTAAAAAGGATATTTTTTAAAGATACTTTTTCATATAATAATGGATATTTACCTCATGAAATGTTTTTAAAATATCTTTCGGTATTATTTTCCATCTTAGATGACTTCTGTTTATGTCACTCATTCCATTCTAGGATAAGATAAAAAGGTTCCATTCATATACTTTCATGAATGTTTAATGTTTATATGGGGTGATTCTTATGAAACCCATATCTGTTCCTTGGGTTATATTCCTTTGGATCCCTCTGCTTTTCACGGGTTATTCTTTTTTCAACTGGTTATGAAAACTATATATATTCCATAGGTTATGATGTGATGAATTTTTAATGATACCTATTTCATTTCATGGGTTATGAAATGATGTTTAAAAATCTATATATTTTAATGGTTCATTATTTGAGGATTATTTTATTATATTTTGGCACATGTGTGGATGAGTTTATTATAAGATGGTTGAGACCTATATCTTGTTACAATGAGTTGGGTAAAAATTTATATCTCATGAGATAATGATGTGAATCATTTTGATAGGATGGATCCAATATGGGAATATGGGAAACCTCAATCCCTTATATGGAAAGGATTTAAATAGGGGATGTTGGTGTGTCTTGCCTAGTAGGTCTAATCACCATGAATATTGAAATTGGGGAAACTCGTTCCACTATATGATGATGGGAAACTAGATACACTATGGGATTATGGGTAAACCCTATCAACTCTAGGAATATCAGAAAACATGATCCCTTTCATGGAAGAGACTATGGATGGGGATGGTGGTGTGGTCGTCCCAATGCGATTGGTTCCCATGAAGTTCCCTAGTATGTTCTAGCTTTGATTCTTTATACATAGGAAATGATATCACAAGTTTATTCCATAATTCCATGTCTTATTCCTATGATATTCTTTCATGGATTATATTATTTATTTACTTATGAGTTGTGTCTTATGAAATACCAAGATTATTTCTACTATTCATGTTTTGAATCGTTCATGTGTAGGGTACAATGATATAATGTTATTATCTCATTCCCATACCCATATTTTATGTTAAGGCTTGTATGTATTCCTTGTTTACCCTTCCTAATAATATTAGATCACCCATTTAAATGTTTTATTCCCTATGTTATAAAGATATGTATTATATTTTATGTGTCTTACAAGGGTATTTTTAAATAAGAGCCTATTATGAGATATTGAAACTCACTTATATACCAGTGTTTATGTTTCAATGTTTCAAAATTAACTAGACTAATATGGTCTTTGGGCATTTATTTGTTCAATGTTATAAGTATTATTGAAAAAGGATGTAATATTATTGTATGAAAAGTGAGGGCACCTTTAGTTGGTATCAAAGAAATGGTTTCTTGATCCTTTGGAAACTAGGGTGTGAAAACCTTAATGAGAACACTAAGTAAATGTTTAGGGACAATTATAAGGATAAAGAAAAATATAGGAAAATATACTAGAATTCTGATAAAGGATAGAGTAAATGGTTTCCTATAAATACATACATTTTAGGATACTACATGTGGATGTGGCTTTAGAATAGATGTACATATATGTAACAACATGGACAAGATGTTTCAGGCATGACATGTGGTAATCTCATGCACGACAATTGGACTTATTGCACACCTGGTTCGACACACCCAAGTAATAATATTTGGAAATTTAGGAACTCTTCATGAACCATCATGATGGATTTAAATAGAAGTTAGAAATTAATTTACTAGGATAAACCTAAGGTATCATGATTACATAAGGAGTCATTATTTATACATTGTGTATGTGATTTCTCATGATTATGTGGCACCCCACTATGATAAATATTTCATATTCTATGGTTTCTAGTTTTAGTCAATGGATTATGCCCCAAGTAAAAGTGCACATGGACATTTCAACAGACAATGGAATGATTGTTCTCCTGAGAATCAAAATTCTAAAGGAGTTGGAATGAAAAAAAACTATTTTCTATGATTATATATATTTCTGATGATATTGATCATGTTGAGCTCCCAAATGAGAAAATTAGGGGAAAACGTTTTGTTAATTCAATCATGTAGAAACGTATACCTTCTATTAGTAGTTATTATGTTTTAGTAGTTTCTTAACTCTGTATCTGTACCATTGAAAATATATACTCCATTATACAATGTTTGAATCATGAGAAACTCAATCTGTGTATTTATCAGTTTGAATGTTAAACAAACTTGAAGTGTACTATAATCATGAATACGAGGAATCAAGATGATATTTAATCCATGGATTTGGATGAGTTTGATAAATTATTATTCTATAAGTACATTAATCACTTTCTTCACACAAATATGGAAATGGGATAACTTGCATTGAAGAAAAATAACGATGAATCTATTAGTACCTAGGAGGCTAATTTCAGAAGACATGTGAGGTACGCTTTAGGAATGAGCATCATTCCCATAGTAATTTTGATAGGTTCTTCAGTGAAATAAATCCATGTCTCATAAGGGAATTGTCCATAAAAGAATTTAGTATCCATGAAGATATTGGCATTTTGAAATAAAATTTTTAAATGAAGTATGGAGTTAAATATCAATCTTTTTGTTTTAACCAGAAAAGGAAGATGTACATCAAATTAAAATCTAAAAACCATGAAGAGAAGAATATGAACCATACATTATTATATAAGTGTGTAAAGAAGCATAAATGGGATTTTCTTATGGGTTCCAATAAGTTTTTTATGTGTAAAAGGGATGTTCACCCAGAAATTGATTGTTGTATTGATTCGAAGATGTTTTCCAATGACGCATTTAGAGGAAAATATACACAGAATGAACCACCCACACTACAGTTCTTTAATTATAAAGAGAATGGTAATTATGCTAAAAAGTTCATAAACCCAAAGTATAATGATGATGATTGACGTCAAGAACCTCTTAAACCAAGCAATAATTGGAAATCTCATGTAATCACAATTTCTTAAGAGGGCTACGATAAAGGCATGGTGAATGGTAAACTTACCATCAATTCTAGAACTGCTAATGTGTTATTTGATTCTAGATCTACCCACTCTTTAATATTTAAATAGTTTTCTAAGGATATTATTATTGCATTGAAATGATTAGATTTGGAATTATCATTACAAACCCATATAAGTTTGATGATTCCATCTCATGTCTATTATTCCTCTTTGATAAACATTTGTGGGAATTTTCTCTCTACAAATATTGTAATTTTTCATTTGGATGAATTTTATGTCATCCTAGGCATAGATTGGATTTATCGGTAGAAATTAAACATCAATTTTCAATGAAGGGAAGTTATGTTAGAAATTTAAAACTATGCAATGATCTTCCATTAACAAGATGATATGTATGAACTTCCTGTGGATATTAGATCCAGTGTGTGGGTCTTAATTCCAATTCATATGGGATGTTTATCTCAAAATGGTTTGGGAGAAAATCGACATTGATGATATTCCTATTGTCTGGTGATTTTTATATTTCTTTCTATAATAATTCTCTGTCCTTCCAAAAAAATATGAAGTTGAGTTCTCAATCTAACTCATACCTGATTCCACACCAATTTCAAAGAATCCTTATAAAATGGCTCCAAGTTGGAAGTAGTAATTGAATAATAAACATCTTGAAACCCTAGATAAAGGATTCATCCATCCATGTATATCACCTTGGGGTTCACCGATCCTTTTGTGAAAAATAAAGATGGATCAATGTGACTCTGCATTGATTTTCGGAAGTTGAGCAAGATCATGATCAAGAACTAGTGTCCTTTCCCCCAAATTTATGACTTGTTTGATAAAATGTGTGTATTTCAACACTTTTCCGTGATTGAAATTTATTTTTGATATCCTGAATTATGGTTCAATAAGGATTATATACCAATGATTACATTGATTACAATGCATGGACACTATGAATATATAGTGATGCCTTTTGTTCTTACTAATTCCCCTGTTATCTTCATGGATTTTATGAATACAGACTATATGGATCACATAGACCAGTTTGTGTAGTCATTATCGATGATATTCCTATCAAATTAGAGATAAAGAAAGAGCATGAATATAACGTGATAATTTTACTAATGTCTCTAAGGAAGGAGAAACTATTTGAAAATTTTAATGAGTGTGAATTTATCCAGAAAAAAGATTCTTTTTTGGGTCACATAATCTCATGATAAGTTATATCAATAGATCCATAAAAGATAGAGGGTATTGAACATGAGTCTAGACCGACCATGGTGACTGAGATCTATAGATTTCTTGTCTTATCTAGATATTATCGACTATTTGTGAATAATTTCTCACAACTATCTGAACATATGACCATGTTAAATCAAAAGGGTTCCATGTTATTATGGACATATGAATGTGAGTAAAATTTCATGGAATTGAAAATAAGGCTAATTGGTGAATTTTGTCTTACATTACCCTATAGTGAAAAATGGTTTTTTCTTTTAAAGGGATGAATAAATAAAGGTGTCATTGTGCGTTATTATATATAATAACATGGTTATTGATTATACCTCATGGAAGATAGAGATTCATGAGAAAATCTACCGAACTCATGATTTGGAGTTAGCAGTAGTGATTTTTTCATTAATGATATGGAGGAATTATCATTATAGAGAAACATGTTATATATATGCTCATCAAATATTTTTGAAAATTATATTCACATAGAATGAGTTGAACATGATCCAGAGAATGTGGTTTGAGTTGATAAAGGAGTTCAAATTTTTAATACATTACCATTATAGGAAAGTGAATATGGTGGACAATTATTCTATTTAAATTGATCATAATATCTTATCCATGATGATGATCACAAAAGATACAATATTTCTGTATTTTCAAAGGATAGAGATCGAAATCCTAAAAGATGGGGAAAATTTTATCTTTCTCAAATTAATGTTCAACCCTCTGTCCAATTGAGGATTAACGAGGCATATAAGGAATAATTGGAGCTAAAAAAGAATGATAGAAAATTTTCATAGTTTAACCTTGATCCTAATGGAATGATATGGTTTAGGAACCATGTATTTTTTCCTTCCAAGTCAAATTTGAAGAAAGTTCTCTTAGTGGAAGATCAATGATATTCATTCTCTTTTCATCCTAGAGGTACAGAGATGTGTAGAGACTTGAAAGAATACATCTGTTGGGATATAATGAAGATAGATATCCAAAAAATTTCAACCCAGTTCTATGTGTTCTAACAAGTTTAGGCTGAAATAAAAGTAAAAGGGCATGTTTCATCCAATACCCATACTATAATAGAAATAAGAGAACATCACTATTAATTTTTTTGTTAGACTACCCAAAAACTCTAAAGGGTTTAATTATATATGGTTGGTAGTCGATCACACTACAAATCCAAAATAATTAACCTCTATTAGAGAAGATTTATATATTGATTAGTTTTCCATGATATAGATTATGTAATTTTTAAGGTTGCATGGAGTACCACGTTATATTGTATCGAATCGGGATATGAAGTTTACCTCTATGTTGTGGAGAATTATTTAGAAATAAATCGAAAAATAATTGAGTTTCAGCACTTCTTTTCATCCTCGGAAAGATGGTTGGTCTGAATGAGCAATTCATACCCTAGAGGATATATTAATATCTTGGTCTCTATATTTAAAAGGTGATTGGGATCAACACCTTCCTCTAGTGGAGTTTTTGTACAAAAATAGATTTAACTCTGAAATTAAGGTGGCACCTTATGAATCCCTCTATGGGATGAAATGTAGAGATCCAACATATTTGGATGAGGTTGGAGAATCAAATTTATTGGGACCTAATATCCCAGAAGAAATAGAGGAGATGGTTAAAATTATTCATCATCATATCTAGGTAGCTCAATGTTTACAGAAAATGTATGTTTATAACCAATGGAATGATATAGAATTTGATGTTGTAGAAAATTTGTTTCAACATTTTTCTCTCGAAAAAGAAGTTTACGAGTATTAGAAAGAAGGGGTAAATAAGCCCCCGTAATATAAATCCATTTGAGATGTGTGATAATATCAGGATGGTAGTATATCGCTTGGAACTTCTTCCAAATCCCTCTCATGTCCATGATGTTTTCAATGTATCTCTCCTGAGTAATTGCATATCTGACCCTTCATATGTAGTAAATTCAAAGATCATATCATTGGATCGAGGTCTTTCTTACAAAGAAAAACCATTTGAAAGGTTGGACTAATCATAGAATGTTATATGAAAGAAGACCACTCACCTAGTAAATGTTTTTTGGATAAATAACTAGCTATAGGAATCTATGTAGGATCTTTAGGATATGATTATGTATAAGTATCCTCATTTTTTACCCAAATGATGAATTTCAATAGTGAAATTCATTTTATGGGTGGTAGAATATAAAACCCCATATATTTATGGGCCTTTTTTCTCTCGAATAAATTAAATTTTCATTGATATATATCAGATCACTAATTCCAACATTCATTTCACATGAAACTCAATTGGCTTATGTTACACGCAACACATACATGGTGTATATTACACGCCAAACTATGTTTCTACGAAACATATTTTTTTGTTATAATTATTTAAATCAGATAATTATAACATACAAATTAAACATAGTAATATTATTATTAATAAATAAATTTCATATATTGTATGTAATGGTTTAAAATAAATAAAAAATATTGATATTGAAATATATAATATTTGGTGGAGTCCTTATATACTTGAAAATATTAATTTCTCAAATGAACTACATTTCATGTCCATCAAAGAAAATAAATAAAAATACTTTTAGACAAATTTTGAAATTTAATTTTACAAAATAAACTTTATTTCTTATTTGTAATGTCAAATATAGCTTAGGGATATTCTATTGATGTTTGAGAGAAACATCATTTTTGTATGAATAGTGAAAATTAATGAATTCTAATTCAAAAAAAATTCATATAATTTAATTATTTGGTTATATTATATTTTAAATTGAATTAAAAATTTATTTATATAAAATAATTATCATTTAATTTAATTTAGGTTATTTGAATCAATTTAACCATGAAATTTGGTATAGAAACATATAAAACTTTTAGAATTATTTACTTTGTAATCCTGGTGTTTCATCCAATCAGCGGGATTGAATTTAAATTAATTTTTACAAGTTATGTGATTTTAATTTGGAAAATTTGATTACATATTATTAATAAAAATAATTTATAATGTATAATATTTTCAAGATAGTTTTTTGAAAAAAATATATTAGTGAATGTAGTTATAATTATTTAAATTGGTTATGATAAAAATTTTCTTAATAGGGGAATAAACCATAATCATAATGGACCAAATGACCCAGAAAATTTTCGTACACTGATTTTATGGCCATATATAGGCCATTAAACGTCCATTATTGAGCCTCTTTGTGTTTTTTGTGACTTTTTTAGGTAAATATTTGGGTACATCTAACTTGTTTTCAAAAATACCTTGTCCAGCATTTGCCTTCCCTATTAAAGGACACCACATCTCCCTCTTCTCCACACCTATAAAAAACATAGGTTAGTCATATATCTTTCAAATACACTTCCCAAAAACAATAACTAACTCATTGAATCATCCTTTTGTTAAAAAAAACCTTTCGAGGAATCCCTTTGGTGAAAACCAATAGGATTTACCTGATTAAGAGGTAACACCCTCCGTCGAGCACCATTCTTTTAATTTATCTCACCATACCTTCAAATACCCTTATTCTATTTTTATAAAAACACACAAGTATCTTCAATTTTCTGATATGTTATTATTCTATGGTTTAGACCGAAACTTATTCACACTTCCATATAATGTGTAAAGAATATATTATTTACGAATATGGTGAACTCCCACCTCATGAAATGATGATTGTTCATATTTATTTTACCACTCTCATGATGGACATTAAGTTGGAAAAAATAATTATATTTGTTATATATTATAGTTATTATCTCTTTAATCTTATTTAATATTTTTAAAGAACATTCCTTTATAGTTTCTATTTGGTGTAAATATGTTAATTTAAGTTGAGGATGTGTGGACTACCGTCCCCTCAAAGTAATGTGATTTGTTCACACACTACACGAAATGTATTAAGGATGTGTCTAATGAAATTATATGATATATATTATTTAATAATTATAATATAATAATTATATATATATATGTCATTTTATTTCATTCTTTCAATGTGATAATAAAACAAAAACTGAGTTCATGCGTACGTACGACCTACCGTCTCCATAAACGGTGTATTCAATTTTATACACATATATTTTATAGATTCTTATAATACAAATATAATGAATATTATGGATATTTATATCAAATTTTACAATCTAGAAATCAGTATATATGTATAAGGACCAAAGATATAACAAATTAAGACGCATGTGAAGAAAAAAGAGAATATTACCTGAAGTGAAACCTTAACATATAGTAGTTAAACATTGGGAATAAAAAGTCATAATTAACCCATATGTGGTATTTTATATAATAATTTAGTTCATTATAACAATGTTATATTTACTATATAGGAGGTTTAAATGAGTACAATGCAATTCAGGACAAAATGTTAATGGATTTCTAGATTCACATTTTTTTTATGAGATTTACACCATATTCACCACTAATCTCTTTTTTGTGGTGATTATAATTCCCATGAATATATTATATGATTTTTATACTTAATTTTATGGGTATTTAAATATACATTTTATGTTCTCTCTTTCATGTGTTTTATTTTTTCAAGATTCTCCAAATCAAATAAAAATAGTTTTGTTACCATTTTGTTTAATTTTAACACATTCCATAAACATGATGAACCATTTTAAAAAAAATGTTTTCATAGTCATTTTCCATCTATGATTACATCCATTGATGTTACTCATACCCTTTCATAAAAATTATCCAATTTTTTGATTCGTATTATTTCTTCAACGGTTTATGTTTTTATGGTGTGATTTTTATGACAATCATTTCTATTATACAAGTTATATTCTTATGAATCCTGCTTCGTTACATAGGTTATGCTTTGATGAAGTGATTTTCAACCTATCACATTTCCATAGGTTATTATGTGATTAAATGTTAATAATTTCGTTTTCATTTCATTTCGTGTGTTATGATTTGATGTTTATATAAACAATCTCTTTTAATGGGGCTTGATATGATTAATGTTTATTATCTTGCATCACATGTATGAATGATTTTTTTATGTGGTTGGTGGGACCTATATCTGCCTCCAATACATTGGGTAAATATTTACATATCATGAGATAATTATGTGAATCATTTCAAAAGGATTGATCCACTATGGGAATATGGGAAAACTTGAACCCTTACAAGGAAGGGACTTTGACTAAGGATGGTGGATTGTTCCACCTAAAAGATGTTTTCACCATAAAGATGGAAGTTGGGGAATCCAATACACTATGGGATGATGGGGAAACCATATCCACTATTGGAAGATGGGGACGCCTGATCCACTATAGGAAAATGGGTAAATATGATCCCTTACAAGGAACGGGTTGTGACTACGGATTGTGGTGTGTCATGTCTAGTAGGTGTTGTTCCCATAAAGTTCCCTAATATGTTCCAGCAATGTAGTATGACCTATAGAAAATGATATCACATATTTATCTTTTACACAATTCCAAATATTATTACTATGATATATTTTCAGGTTTTATGTTCGTTATATGGTTATGATTCATGTCTTATGGACTTCTAAGAATTTGTTCATTATTCATATTTATGATCTTTGGTATGCGGGGTATGATCTTTTAATGTTACGATCAAATTATTAAACCCCTTGCCCATGTTTGGGATTTCATGTATTCCTTATTTACCCTTACATAGAATCTTATCTCACCCATTTTATGTTTCCTTCAATTGGTTATGATGATATATATTATATTTTATGTTTCTGAGAAGGGTTCTAGTCATTAAAAACCTTGTGGGATATAAAGTAGCTCACTTATGTACTATTGTTTATGTTTCCTTATTTCCAAAGGCACTGGACTAATATAGTCTTTGAGTACCTATTTGATTATTGTTTTATGTATTAAAAAAATTTCTATAATGTTTATATAGAAAATCATGGGTCACTATGAATCTTTCTACCATAAGATCATATCTTGTGGGATTCAAGATTACTAGATGTCTCCAGCAGGACTCCGGAGCTGGCCATTGGGAAGCTCATAACACTTTGTAATGTAGTATAAATATTCTCCTACCGAACATAGGATTCACTAGTGTAGGTGGTAACTTGTAAACTCAAGTGGGACACTAGCATTCAATATTGTGGGATTCAGTGTTCATTCGGATGTGACATTCCCTACTTGTAACCATCTATATATAGTGAAGAATCAGTAATCGGTGAGTATAATTGGTTGTAGTAGGGATGTAGTTCATAGTACAGAACCTTGTAAAAATACTGGTGTATTGTTCTTTATTTTTATTTTTCTTTCGATGTTAATTTGAGATTGAAATATGAGGGATCATGAATTTAATCAGTCAAAGTGGTTGGATTAAAAAGAATTATTTCGTAAAATAGTGTAACACTGATTCCCTCCCCCTCTTAGTGGTTCCTAGTAGACCTGTAGACACTTCAATCATGATGAAAAGTGAGTTTATCTATAAAATAAAACAAAACATGGAAATTTTTGGAAGAATACTATCTCAATAATGTAGATAATCTTGAGATAATTAATTGAAAAGGAATCTCAATCTGGGAATAAATGGGATTCCTTTATCTACCTATCCACATTCACTCATGCAGTGTCACTACCTCAATGTGATCAAGGAAATCCAATCACTAAATCCATGGTGAATTAATCCCATTTCCAAATAAGAATATGTAGTGTTTATAAAATCCCCATTGTTTTCTCGTGGTCCACCTTTACCTACTGACAAGTTGAATACAAAGGAACAATCCCGATTTTTTCCCTTTTCATCCTCAGCCACTAGTGTTGGCGGTGTAAGTCATGATACATCTGGGTATCACTAGGATGCAATATCCATATAGAGGCATGTGACTCTTGAATAAACTCCACTAATATTTATATAAGAACACGAAAACATCCATTTATGTAGAAGATTGCATCCTAATTAACAATCCAACCAAGTGGTGGGGCATCACCATCAACACTCTCTTATAGGGCTATGCCCTTAGAATTTGATAGATGCCTCATCTTAACTATCTCTATAAGTTAATAGATCACTTATAATGACATAGGTATAAACTGTAATATATGGTCTAGAACTAATATGTGCATCTCAAAAAACAGGGCTACAAGCTTCCACTCACCACTAGCCTCCTGGACTACCTTCGTATGAGTCCTCCTTCCCATAGCATTGGCAACTATATTTCCTTTTCCTGGCATATATAACCAATCAATTTCAAATGGATGTAGGTAATATACCCTTTTTTATTTCCTAAGATTCATTTCATTCTATGCCAAGATTTACGTGATCCTTTTTTTGTTTGTATATACCATATAACACTGTCCATGTAAATAATTCCTCCAACAACGTAAGGCATGAACCATAGCGATTAAGTCATGTTTCTATGTTAGGAAATAATTTCATGTGGCCTCAACTGATGAGACATTTATGCCCCAACTCACTCCTCCTACACCATACCTACTTGTTAATTATGTTTGATATATCATAATAAACTATATAGATTCTACCTATATTTGGAAGAATCAGGATCAATGATGAAATCAGTCTCCCTTTTAGATTCTGAAAGGGTGTTTCACGAGACTCGTTCCATATAAACTTCACACCCTTATAAGAAAATATTATTATATGTAATAATAGGTTTGGTAATTCTTTCATCTAGGGATTATAATAACCAGTTATCCCTAAGAAACTCATTTTATCAAAGGTGTTTCTGGGATACTCACAGTAAAACATAGCTCTCACCTTATTTGGGCCATCTGATACTCCTATCTCAATGATAATATGACCTAGTAAGTGAACTTTATCCATAAAAATTGTTATTTTTTCATATAATAAAAATGAATCTCTATCAGTGTAATCAATTTGATATCTTTCTGTTTGTAATGGTCAATATTTTGTGTGAGAATACACCAAGATATTTTCCATGAATACCACCACAAACTAATGAAGATATGGATGAAAAATGTGGTTCATTGGTGACATGGAAATTTTTGGTTCATTCATGAGACCGAAAGGCATGACCAACTACATATAAAATTCATATCTGCTATTAAATGATGTTTCTGGTATACCTAATGGTAAAAATGTCACCTGATAATAACATGATATCAAATCAATCATTGAGAGAACCCAAGAACTTCAGAGATGGTGTAAGATATCATATATTTTAAGCAATTGATTCCGATTATTAATTGATTGTGTATTCAACTCCTGTAAGTAAAAAAATCCTAATGGTATTGTCTTCCTTCTGGTTGAAAATGACGAGAAAACCCCAAATAAAAAAATGGGTCAAATAAAACACATAGCATTGAAATCCTCTATCAACTTCTTGAGCTCCATCTACTCAGAAGTAGCTATCCTATAAAGAGTAATAGATATTGATGTGGCTTCTCACAATAGCTCCATTGAAAAATATACCTCTCTCTTAAAATTTAGTCCAAAAAATTCATCCAAGAAAACAACCCTAAAATGATCTACCAGAAGATGGAAATATACATGATTCCTTCCCTGATAATCAAAATATATGAATGAAATCAGGTATATCATCTCACTTATCCAACATTGCTGGGTCTATCCCAAATATACTAGAAATCTCATAAAACCTTGAGCATAAAAAACCTGACCTTTGGTGATGTGAAAGTCACCTCTAAATGATTTAATTCACTGTAATCATAATGGGGAACCAAATAGTCCATCTTTGGAATAATATCAAACCATTTCATCAGGAGGAAAAAAGAGTCCCCATACAAATCAAAACCCAACAATCTCAAGGGGGAACTCCCTACACTACCATACAAAGTCTGATCGAATATCTAATTGAGTATTTAGCTTCATACCAACATACTAAAACAATAACTCAAGCCCAAGGATCTCCAATTAAGTAAAAGATAAAAAAGAATGAGAAGAACCTATATCAAAAAGAGTAGATACTAAAGTAGAATATACCATGATAGTACCTCTAAATTTAGATGGTTTTTCACTCTGCTCATATGGTATTAGTTTCACTATATACATATGATTTTATTAACATTCTAGAGATATAGCCTAGATACCCTGGGCAGGTCCACTCTAATGGTGCTACAAATCTAGTTTCTTACTACACCGACCATGATGACCACCCCGAACTGATTGGATGACCGTACTCTGGATCCCATTATGAAAATAATATGCTATCCAAGATCCAAAACAAGGATTCAATGTAGACCCTTTATCACATGATACTACGAATATTCTCTGAAAAGTCATTTTAGATGGTCCATCTTGCTTTAATACCATCACTAGATTGGGGCCCTAGTACATATGAGTTTTATATGTCCTTGTCTACCATACCGATCGCACCACGTATTTATACCTGAGTACATTTCACATATACTATGAATTCCACATGGATGATCCCAACCAAACAACCTATTTTTTGTTGATATAGTTAAAGATATTGTTGTTTAACTACCCTAGCTCACACTACCATTGTCTATCAGGTCACTCTTAGTGATAAGTGCTTGATTCCCTATCATAAATATAGTAGTGAGCCGAAATACATTCACATAAAATTAGATTCCATACCTGAGACGATCCTCAATTCTTCATGCTTTATATAAATCATTACCTAATATATTTTTTGTTAAATTATGGAACTTAATGAAAATGTATAATAGTCCAAGAATGATAATACACCCTTCTCCAATATCATAAACTATTTGGTTTCATCATCCCTCAATGCCGAAGAATAAAAATAATCATAGAAACCCATATGAAAATATCTCCAAAAAATATCCCTTTAATGATCTATCTCGGAAATAAAATCCCACAATCTCATGGTGGAACACATTATCATATTCATATAGAGCATAACTCCCCCCTTAGATGGTGTCTCCGAATGCAAAAAACTTGAAAACCTAGCCACTAGCCATGACTCTCCTTCATGTGCACTTCCATCCGTAAAAAATATGGGAGGGTGTTGCGGCATAAACTCTTGAATCAACTCAGCCATATGTGGGGAACGTTGCTAGGATCCCTAAGTAATATAGATAAATAATAACAAATTGTCTTGAATATAGGAATTTTTTCCCATATCTGGTATACCTAGAAGTGCTTCAAGAGTCACTACTTGATGTTTTATTAGTGACCCAAGGCCCACCACCTCCATAACGTGGTCTTCCCCACCCTCTTTGTGCATTAATACAAGATTTTATAACTATTATAAATTCATATATATGAATAGGATAGGTATAATACTTCTTATATAGAATTCACACTCCAATGAGGTCTCTTAAAGCAAGGTATGGGCGATGTACAAATCATACGAAATAAAAGAAACAATAACTAATTCCCCCTACTAAGGTTATGTGATTTTCAAGTTCCCTTCTATAATTCAATGGTCCTGGTGTACATAATTTCAATATCATTTTATAGAGAAAATCACCATTTAAATTTATATAGAAATCCCCATTTAACGGTAAACATTTCACTTACAATCTTAAAGTTAAAATTATGTAAGAACATGTTCATATATATATATATATATATATAATTAAATTGGTTTTCATTCTAAATTTATAAATACCCACACACATTATACATTTATATTTACATCTATTTAATTATAATATATTATTTATCCATTACCGGCATGAAATTTTTAGCACAATTTCATCGACATAGAAATAAAAGCCCCAAAACCTACTACAAGCAATGAACACTTTAATATTAACATGGAATGGAATTTTCAATACATATAAACCCTGATGTTCCTATGAGGATGCATGTTGAAATACTACCTTATCATAACGAGGAATGAAAATAATACATAGTTATACATAACATCAATCATTATGTGAATCACCCAATGTTGAAATTAGGGAAACTGTATTAAGAACAATCTATAACATCATGTCCTATCCCTGGTAATTTGTTTGTTCACTATACGTGGGTAATCTACTCCCCGGAATAAGATGATGACCAAATACCAACATGTCCAATTTCTCATTTCTACCATCATAATTAGTAAGGTAAGAAATCAAAATAAAATAAACACATATGATACAACTTCATGACATATCAGACCCAGTTCAATCATTATTAACTGAACCCAATTGTCCACATGACATGAATAACACCTCCTCATACACTAGAGGCCACTAACTAGAAATGAGGGAATATGGTGTAACATTTAAGATATTATAGCCTCTTGATCAGAGTGTAGCACAATAGAATAATCATATCAATAAATAGTAGAATCATATAAGAAAAAAATAAAGTGGAAGAGTAAAGACCCATATTATAAATAACCAGGTGGTCACATCCATAAATTTACTATACAAAATGATTATCTTCACATGATTTATAAAAGGAAATATAGAGGGACATGGAAGAAGGTACACATATATAGAGATATAAAAAAATTACTAAAAAGACTAAAAAGAATATATCCATAAAATATTACAATCCATAGCTAAGTCTTGTGCTCCCCCACTCCCATGATATAACAAATAAAAAATCTGAAATTGGTCTCATTCCCCTGTTTCTACCTGAATATATGATATCCTTCCAGGTACTAATTGGTGGCCTGAGCAGGGTGTGAGATAAACATAGTAGGACACCCCCAACGATTTCCAATTCAATCTAGTCCCAGAATATAAAATAAAGAATTCATAGCTAATAATAAATCATAAAATGAATTGTAGTAATAAACTGCCCACATGTGTCTGGGTTCCCATGGAACACTCTTCCTCTAATTCCTATTTTGACTAATCTAGACTATTTCTATGTAATCATTCTAAAATAAAATAATTTATAATGAATTCTCTAGAACATGATCATATCCTAAGAATCCCCCATGAATCATATATAAGTAATAGATATATAATGAGGCCATCAATAAAATGTAAGCCTTTGAATGAATCCAAGATTGTTCTTTTTCATAGATGATGCTTTTTATTATCAACTTAATATTTATTTTATAAGAATACTAATCATATCCTTGGATTTCAAAAAATGGAACCCATTTTTCACTCCAGAAATATCATGAACTCCACACCTTATAAGACCTCCCTAGAGATTCCTTTTTGGAATCCTAGTATTGCTCTAGGTTGGGTATAGAGTCACTTCCTTCTGAGTCTATCCTTGGAAGACCACAAAAAAATCCCAAGTTTCACTCAAGAAATATAGAATGATTAGCTCTAAAATTTTATCCTTGGAAGTTTACATTGGGAGTTCAAATGTGACTCATAGAATAATAACAATATGGTCTCTGAGTTTGTCCTTATTAGTCCACACATGGATTCCAAATATCACTAGGTTGTATATAATTAGCATCTCTCTATGTCAATCCTTGAAAGACCACATAGGGTGTCCAAGAATCACTCCAGAATATATAAATAAGTTACCAAGTTAGTTTGTCCATGGAATCATATGGGATCCCATGTGTTAACCAATGAAAATTATAATAATTTTATTACAATCATTTAGATAATTAATCCTAAATATTCCATTTATGGAATTCCAATTCGTAACCCATCTCTCAATATTGGAATTCTAGTGTTAATGGTCTTGATCCCAATGACTAACCATACCATTTATGTTCACATTAAATTCAACTAGACACCACATTTTAAAAATAATTAAACTCACCTTCAGTGGATGAACAACTAAGACGTCACCCATGGTTGTTTTGTACATATTTTAAAAACACATAAAGGGGTGGTATGATTCAAGGTCCTAAACCTATAATTTTTTGTAGATGTTTCTCAGGGGTCATATTAGTATATGTTACCCATTTATTTTTAGAGTTAATTAATGTTATAAGTGATGCTAAAAAAATCTAGAACATGCCACATTGAAAAATATATATACACTAACAATTTAAACTAAAGTCATGAGACCACCTACCATAACATGGTAGTTGACCCATTGTCCATTGGTGGCCTATATTCTGGGATAGAATGATAGAATTTGAGAAAATATAAAAATTCACTAAAAATAGGGCATAAGATATCATAGAAAAATAACTCCACAAATAGAAAGATGAACGATGAGATGTGCGAGAGAAATAGAGATCATGATGGTGGCTATCTAAAAAGACCAACTGAAAGCAATTCAGAGTTTGGAGGAAGAATAATAATCAAAGACAAGCTTTAGGATTAGAAAACCTCTCATCATGAAGAGCAGAGCAGCTATTGTATTCTAGAACACAAGGGATAAATAAGTTTAGATGATTTATATAAAAGCATATAAAATAGTAAAATCACACAATGATTAAAAGTTTCATGGTTTGGAAAGGTGTTTTTTCAAACTATGTGCCAATCGTATTCCCATATCTATCCCAAGACACCCCTCGCTTGGCTTGAATTGCATTGCTACACACACTATGTGCAGCTTGTATACAACAAATGTCTTAGTCCTAAAGAGTAGTACAACCTCATTGAACATTTTTATAAAACTATGTGGCTCGTGAAATTGAACATGATCTCCCTGCATTGTTTTTCCTAAACATGTGGACTAGGATACAAAATTTCTACTAACCAAGCAGCTTAATTATTTCCTCAAAAATCCAAAGCTCTAGGCTCCGAATAAAACTTGGACACTCCAAAACCCATCCCAAAACCATAGTAAAAATCTATAATGATTAAATAAATAAGTTTTAAATAGATATTTAAAGGGTAAATACCTCATAGAAAACAAATGTTCTCACATTAATGTTCCCTTTGCATATCTAATTTTCATGGGACATGTATCCATGTTCCAAACCTTATTACTCATCATTATAAAAGATGAACTTCGAAATATTCAATACATTTTTCTATTGTTCCACATAATTTTGTGGGAGTCCGTGATCCTCTATATATTATATGGTTTAATAGTTAATTGTGAAAGGATGGATGAAGATCCTTTTCTTATTCCAATTCCTACACTTTTCACATCCATTATGATTTGATCCCTTTCAATCGTCATCATGGATAGGGTTGTAAGATCATTTATACTCAAAGAATCTATCACTTATTTTCACCTTCCAATTACGGTAATAGATTGAACAATAATAGTCCTTGATCACATCAAACCACCTTTTTTGGCTCGTATTGAGCTCATTTTATGGGAAGATAATCGTGAGGAATTTATGGTCATTATATATGTCACATTTTTCCACATGGAGATGATGTCACAAAGTATTCAATTTGAAGATCACTACAGCCTATTCCAAATCATGTGTTGGATAGTTTTTCAAATTTATATTTAATTGTATGGGGGAATATTGTATTTTTTTCATCTTACATGAGTACACAACCCAATAACATTTTGGATGCATCGTTTTAGATAACAAATCTATCCCAACATGTGGGTAATGTGAGGACATGTGTAGTTATTGGCCTCTTATTTAAATATTTTAATCCCTCTTCACATTAATCTTTCCAAAAATACTACTCCCCCTACCCAGTTATGTTTTTCATTGGATTTGAAAATCATGGAAAATTTCTCAGAAATTGATGATAGTACCCACCTAATCAAAGGAAGCTACGAATCTCTACCATAGATATTGTTCAACAACACCCTTAAATTGCCTCCTTTTTTTATTTCACTAGTGGAAATAAGAGATTTAACGTAGATGTAATAACGTCTATTTTTTATAATTCGATGCCAATAGTATGTGCGTGAACTTATTGGCATCAGTTTTCAGTAAAACCGATGCCAACAACCATTATTCGATGATATTTCGAGTCTGTTTCGTAAAAACTGGCATAGAAAGTCAAAAAACAATGTTTTGTTTTCAATATTTAAGAAAACTGATGCCGAAAAAAAAATTGGCGCCGGTTTTGAAGCAAACCAAAGCCTTAAGTCAAATTTTGGGGGTCGGTTTTCTCCAAAACCGACGCCGAAATTAAGAAACCTGGATATTTTTGGCCCTGGTTTTGGTAAAAATCAGCACCGAAAAAAATTGATTATGCGCATCAATTTTAGAAAAAGCGATGCCGAAAGGTTTTTTTATTTTTTGCGTCAGTTTCTCTGAAATCCAATGCCAAAAGTCTTTTAAAATTTATCAGGGTCGCAAAACCATCATTTTTTTGGATCTTCGAAATCAAAACCTACAGAAGTGACTTTGACTTGAGACAACATTGGAAGCCCTATTTGTGATCTCGGATGTCCATCTTTGATTGTTTTATTCCATTTTCACGATTTGTGATTTGTGTTCTTTATTATCCTATCTTGATTTATATTCCATTGTTTATTTCTTCTTCTATATCCCTATTTTACATGACTTTTAATGATGGTTTGAATTTATTTGTTGTTTATCAATATTTTTCGTTATTATTATCATTGTTGGTATAGATTTTGCAGTGTTCGTTTATCTATGTCAATATACCGAACACAATTTTGATTGAGGATCTTCATTCGGGTTAAACATAAAATTTTGAAAGTTTTTTTAATTTTTTTATATAAATTATTTATCCTTTAATTTTGTTATAGATTTTCTTCAATTATTAGTTTATATATTATTGTAAATGTGTTAGGACATTGTTAAATATTCTATCAACAAACATTCTTAAATATCCTATCAACAAATTGGATCTTTTTTACATTGACTCCAATCAAATTTCACCCAATTCACATACTTCATCCTTTAAATTAATGAAATCTTCAATACTTTTGACACATGCAACATCGAAAAAATGCAACAACTATGTAAAATGAACTACTAAATTTTAGAAGAATGATATTATAATTAAATTATAATATAAATATAACACACATGTATATAATATTAATATAAAATTATTGCTATTTGTAAATGTGTTTCATATCTGATGGTTTCTATCTAATTATCAATTGTTTTTATTAAATGTGTTTTTGTTTACAATTTATCTGATAGATATTTAAATGTTTAAATATTTTAATATATTAACCAAATATATTTTGATATCAGGTATTTAATGGATCGTAATTGGATTCATTTATGAAGAACCACTAGTGAATATGAAAAAGGAGTTGATAATTTTTTTGAATTCGCTAAACGACATCTTCAGACCATTGATTTCGTTTTCTATCCATGTGTGAAGTGTGTAAAAAAGATAAAGTTAAGCTCCAGTGAATTCAAGGAACACCCTATTTGTTATTGTTTTAGTTTTTATTATACACGTTGGATCTGGCATGTGAAAGAACTAAAAATTCACCATCTAATGTTGATGATAATATTTATAATGAGGCAGAGGATCATATTGAAGAATTAATTCCTGATTTAGGATTTGAAACCATCGAAAAACGCCAACTATTGAATGATTGTATGGAGATTCTGAAAAACCATTATTCTCAGGTTTTAGTAAATATACAATGTTATCAGTAGTTTTGAGATTAGTTAACTTAAAAGAAAAAAACTGGTGGAGTGATAAATGTTTCCCCTGTTTAATTGAGATTTTAAAAGAGCTACTTTCAGAAGAAAACTGGCTACCATATTCCAATTATGAGGCAAAGAAAATATTATGCCCAATGGGATTGGGTTATAGAAAATTGAATGCTTTCCCCAATGATTGTGTACTGTATAGGAATGAAAATGAATATTTATCAATTTTTCCTACATGTGGGACATCACGTTATAAGATATATGGGAAAGTCAACTCAGATTCATTCTCAGTTCAGGTCATCTAATGCATGAAAAATCAATTTTTTACTTTCCAATGATATCATCCAATATTTTTTTCATACTATTATAATAAATCAATTCTGATTCATTTTTAGGTACCAAAATCAAAACTCTCGCTAAAGCAATTTGGTACCTTCCAATAATTCTCTGTTTGAAGCATCTATTTTCATATTCAATTGAAGAAAAAAAGGCTAAGATGGAATTCAGATGAGTTCATCTCTGATGGTAACTTACGTCTCCCTGTCGATTCACCATAGTAAAAGAGTTTTGATAAAAAAAATTCATGATTTTGGATGTGAATTTAGAAATCTAAGAATGGGATTGTGTACTTATGGAATGAATTCATATCAGAGCCTTAGTATCCAACATAGTTCATGGAATGTTTTACTGGTATTTTACAACTTGTCCCCACATCTATGTATAAAGAAAAAATTTGTTATGATGAGCTTGATGATTTCTGGACCAAAAGAACTGAAAAATAATTTTGATGTGTATCTTTCATCATTTATTGATGACTTAAAACTACTATGGGAGGAAGGTGTTAAAGTTTTCGATGCATATAAGAAAGAGTATTTTCGTTTGCGTGCTATAATAATGTTCACTATAAATGTCTTTCTTGCATATGGAGTCTTATCTAGATATAGTGTTAAGGGGCATAAAGCATGTCAAATTTGTGAATAACAAACATCATATTATCAACTGAAGAATAGAAGAAATACAGTGTACATGGGACATAAAATATTTTTGCGAATCAATAATCCTTATTGTATATTGAAAAAAGCATTTAACAGTTTATAGGAATACAACCTTCCCCCTCGACCATTGTCAGTGGACGAATACTATACAGGGTGAATGATATTGATATGAAATTTGGAAAGAGAAGAAGTTCTAGTTTTCAAAAACATATCTGGAAGAAGGAGTATATTTTTTCGAACTACCTTATTGGATATTTTTATAGAAAAAACATAACATTTGTCACGGACCAACCCGGGTCGACCCGGAATCGATCACCTGAGTCGGTCCGCGACATGACCCAAGAGGCGTTCCCGATCCTCACAGGCTGGCGACAAGCGTCAGGGCATCAATAGAGGACAAGTGGGAAAGATTTTTCCTAATAAAAAAAGAGCATCAGAAAAGTAGAACAACACAAAGTCAAAAAATGACACTAAAAATGAGGGGCCAACAAAAACACACTAACCTGGTCTCGACCAAAACTCCTCGCGACTCCGAGACTCTCTCACTAGACCACAACCAATTCTCACCCATGGCGAGCAAGCTCGATCCGAGCCTGCAATAAAACAAAAAACAGGAAAACAATATAGGCGTGAGTATTAAAACTCAGTAGGTGTGCCCAAAAAACTATTCCCTAATGCACTACCGTTAAATAAATAAATTTACTAATTATAGTTTTGAAATAAATTATATAAAATATGGGTTTCCACACACACCTTCATTTCTAAAACAAGTATCAGTCCATTTCCCTTTTTAGTTTTAAAACAAGTTTAATATTTGAAACGAACATGTTCATTGCAATTTAAAACATTTTTTCGCATAATTATAAATCCGAAATTTAGTGTTAGTCTAAAGGAAAACCACACAAAACACACACTAAGGGAAATGGAAAAAGTGGTGCACAGGGGCTAGCAACCAAACTAGTCCTCCCAACCGTCTATCGCAAACAATAAAACAATAAAGGAAACATGGTTCGAACCTAGGAGATCGTGAACAATCTAGAACGTACTATACATGTGACTCATCCTGAAAGTATTCTCTAAATAGATGACGTCATAATGCCCTAATTCTCGGCATAGCCCTACATGGCCTATCTAAGGGGCCCAATACCCATAGCAGTAATAACTCAGTATTCCCCTACTATGGGGCCACTAGCCAGTGCGTAATCTAAACGAGTGCAGCAATTGTTCTCATAAGATTCACCCACTATGCTAGGTTCCCATGTATAGTTCAAAGGAGGGTGTTCCATACACTTCAAAAAAAGTCATGCATATATATATAATCCAAAAACATCACACAATCTGACACCACCCCATCCACCTCAAGTGTAGTCCCTTGCCATCGACATACATTTCACAAGGGAGGTCCCATACCGAGCACCCTCCCAATCACATGGATCAGAACATGTAAAGGAACCCATCCCAAGAAGGGTTTTACCAAAAATCAGTTCAAAATGCCAAACATGCCTTGGATAGATTTCACACATCACCCTTTCATAATAATTATCACAAAATGCCAATCGGGCCATTAGATGTACCCATCTTGAGGTACATTCCTCAAAATCATTTCAAAACCATTTTAAAAGTGCCAACCAGGCCTCTAAGTGTTTCCCAAAATGAAACCAACACATTTATTCACATTTCAAACCACTATTTAATAAAACATCATTTTCATCAAAAAGAATCATTTCTCAAGGAAACCCAAATCACTTGTTTAGAAGAAATCATTTAACTTTTAAACCAGAACTACATTTTAAATTCCTTGAGTAATGTTTAAAAGAAAAATGGGTACTATTTCACTACAGGGTGTCCATTCCTCAAAAAAAATATTCCAGGCATCATCTATAAAATAAAAAACACTTTTTACACCAAATAATCATTTAAAATTTAATTATCTTATATTATTTCCTATTTATTAAAATTAATAAAACATCAAGCAATTAATAAATTATAAATTTAAAGGTGACTGTAGTGGGGGGCCTACCTCGACATTCAGCTCATGTACGACGACGCGACACACCTCGCACAGGCGCATAAGAATGTGCACGCCAATGCCTACGACAAACACACAAAAAATAAAGAAAACATAAACATTAATTTAAAATAATCAAACAACATACAAAGAAAAACTCACCTGAATTTCAGTGTAGGAGAAACGGCGAGAACTCAAAACACTCACCTCTGGCCGAGGAGGCTCGTCGCGCGCCTGAGAAGGGTTTACGGTTAGTCGAAGGACACACGATGGTTCCGAAACAGGTCCTACGAGGTCGGAGGTAGGTGCGTGCGGGTGGTGTGGTGCCGCCGCAAGGAAGGAAGTGATGCTGGCTTGATGGGTAGTGTGCGGTCAGCAGGTGTAGAGTCAGCTAGAGGGTGTCAGACAGAGGAGTCACCCCCGCTGGTCACCAGAGAAAGCTGTTGGTCCGAGCAAGGAGGTGGCCTAGGTGCTGTGCATGGGGGTCGCTAGGCCGGTGGAGGAATAGATAGGGGGCCGCTACACTACTGCTAGATGGAGCAGGGTGACGTTGCAGCGGTCGACCGGCAGGTGTCGACTGAGCGGACAGTGGGAGGTGTCCGGGTGTGTACTAGTCGGCCGGTGAAGAGGGAACCAAAGTAGCGAACATAGAGGGGGTGGTGCTCGAGCATGCTGAGTAGGGAGATACGGAGAGGGCTCAAGAGGCCGAAAGTGTCATGGAGGTGCAGGGCAGGGGAAGGTGCTGCGGTGCTACAGCAGGGAGATGAGAGAAGGGTGGCGGGAAGATCAGGAGCAGCACATGGATCCGGGTGGCGCACTTGGAAGAGGGGGATCTGCTAAGTGGAGCGGGCAGCTCAACAGGGAGGGCATCGTCCACGGGGAGATAAGGGGAGCCGCATGCAGGGGATGGGGTGTGGAACTATTGTGTGAGGCCCAAGGATGCAGATCTAGAGGGATTTGGCTGGACATGGTCATGCAGGGCGATCAGTATGTGGACGACGCTTGTGGGAAGCAGATCCACTGCTAGAGCGGCTACTGCTACTATGCGGGCTGGCCGAGAAGAGGGAGGAGGAGTATCTAGGCGGAGGCAGAGCAATGGGTGATGGCAGGGCAGGAGAGAATCCGACCAGGGCATGAGACGAGGCCGACGACCTGGGGAGGGGCTGGTGCATGCGGAGAGGGAAAATAGTGAGGGCTGGTCGCGGGCAGGTCACGCGGGAGGAAGCAAGCAAGGGGGAACAGTCGTGTGGATACAAGAATAAAGTAAGGGAAAGAGAAAGAATAAAAAGTGAAAAAAAAGATAAGATAAAATAAATAAATAAAAGTAAAGTAACTAAATAATAATATACAAAGTACAAATAATAACAATAATAATAATAATAATAATCTACCAATAATAATAATAATAATATTATTATTATTATAAATTATTATTATTATTACTAAACATTTTATAAAATTCATTTCAATTTAATTTATTCATTTAATTTTATCATTTATCTAAATAGGTGTGCAACCACACACTCACAATGTCTGAACACATGATCAGACCGAATGCGCGGTGACCGAGCACCCACCAAGACCGAATAGGTGGTTACTGCTAGCAGTGAGGTGACTGCGCACTGGTCCGAGACCCACCTAAAACATCAAAGCTTCAAAAAAATTCAAACCCGGACCCAAACCTGACTCTACCCAGAGTCGCAAGACCAAGAAGAGAATAAAAAATTGGGCATCTGTGGTCGGGGTGTGACAATTCTCCCCACCACAGACACTTTCTACCCCTAGAAAGTCACCAAGCCAACAGTTGACACTACTTGAGTTCATTCCCAGACAAAATCATAGAGAACCAAGAGTTTCAAGGTGGCCATTCCCAACAAACATCACACCCGAAAAATTAAAGTAAAACCACTACCTGAGATTGAGGGGAGAACATGAGGGGGGTATCCCCACCACATGAATTTACTAATACAAAACCCTTGAAACCCAAACAAACCACCCCTAGGGGGGAGGTCCAACACAAGAACTCCAAAACCAAACTCATTCATTTTTCCCCACATGTACCGAACAAGACCCCTGAGACTTGATGAAAAGCTTGTTATGGAACAATACAATAACTTGTGGATGATAAAATTAACTCAACACCTCCCATCAATTTCACGAAACGAACACCTCCCTAACAAACACACCTGATAGCAACACAAAATTAGAATAGGCCTGTTTATTCGAGGGCCCAATGCCCCTTCAAGGAATCTGAGTGACATAGAATCTACGGTAAGAGCTGTTAAGGCCACTTGGATTGTGATTGAATAGGTTCATCACAACACCACAACAAGGATGAGAATACGACATCGATGAGAAAAGAACATGGGAAATTTTGGATATTTCCATTCCATAGACGAAGACATTATCTGCACCGAGGTTCCACACACCCTCAGCAACTCCTGAATGTGTGCGAGCTTAACCCCCGAGACGTGTGGTTGGGGCTCTGATGGCTGAAGTGTCTCCTACCTCACAGTCAAGCATTTTCATCTCCTGGTTTCTAACTCCTTCTGTTCGATGATTCCAAAAAACCATGATAGATGTACATTTTCAAAAGGATGCAACATGATGTCTTAGAATGTCCAGATTGGCTATACAGGTGGCACACAAGAGAGCGGTCTAACGAACTAGAAGTTGGTACCGACAAGGATTATTTTTATTTGGAGACAAGTTCCACCGGCCCACACTACTTGCCATAGGGGAACCTTCGCGGATGTTCACCACCCTTAATCACACCCAAAACTCTAACGGCGATGATACATTTCATCTTTACTATTCTAGAATGGAACCCTCAAATAACTCTAGGGCAGTACGAACCTTAACTATCCTGGGAGTTCCCAACAACCCCAAGAAACATTATCTTTCAGAACAATACAACTACCTCTAATAGACATCGATTATCTCGAAAAGGAAGCAACACACAAAACAAACTGAGAACTGATCATAACTCATTAACAACTTTTGGAGGCTTCCTAGGAGGCATACTCATAACAACATGAAAAACACCATCGAAACCGGAATCATTCCAAAAATCAATCAAAGCAACAACACAAGACAAGATAAATAGGAACATAAGACAAACATATACAAATATAAGCATAAATTAATTTTCCAAAACCGTTATTTCATTTCAATTTTAAATACTCACCTATGGAACTTTATGAACCTTCACATGTGCATTTATTCAATCCCGCTCATATCACCTGCGAACAAGTTCCCCCATGCACTTCCATACATTCCCATTCACATGTGACCCTACATGAGGAGTGCCAAGGGTCAAACCCTTCTTTTCCTTACCAAATCCAAACACATACCATGTTTTTTCTCTAAACAGATACACATTCTCTTTAGAAAATCACTTTAGTAATTTCAAAAACAATTTGGAAGAAACACTTTTCAATTTCAAAACCAATTTCACTTTTAACAAACTCAAATCAACCGATATTTACACAAAACACAAGCAGTAATAACCCACTGGAATGAGGAACTAGTGCATATGTCTGACCCAACAACATGGTGGTGAGCCAGGCCCCAAGTAAAGCATAACACTAAGAGGACCTTAAACCGAAAACTTGGACTCCACATGGGTCACCACCCCATGTGAGACTGCAAAGTGAACCGATTCACCTCCATTTTCATCCCTCAATCAGAAATGACCAAGGACAAGTGAATCAAATCCCTGAAAAACCCTGGGAACATAGGTCTCGTCATGAGCAGTGGTAATTAGGAACCGACACGTAACCTATTTTCTGAGCTCCGACAGTCTTAATCTCCATCTACTGAACATCCCAAATTACAAAGGGCGCTCTGAAAAGCATGGTCCACTAAGGGCTGGCCTGCCTCGGATACCATTTTTTCATGAACCAGCCCCGGTCGACCCTAAATCAATCACACGAGCCGGTCTGCGACTTGACCCGAGATGCGTTCTCAATCCTCCCGAGCTGGCGACAACTACCAGGGCATCAATAGAGGACAAGTGGGAATGATTTTTCTCAATAAAAAAAAGAGAAACGGAAAAGTATAACAATGCAAAGTAAATAAATGACACTCAAAAGGAGGGGCCAACAAAAACACACTAACCTGGTCTCGACCAAAAACTCCTCGCGACTCCGAGAGTCGTTCACCAGACCACAACCAACTCTCACCCACGGCGAGAAAGCTCGAGCCGAACCTGCAACAAAACAAAAAATAGAAAAACACTATAGGTGTGAGTAGTAAAACTCAGTAGGCGTTCCCAAAAAACTATTCTCAATGCACTACCTTTAAATAATTTTTTTTATTAATTACAGGTTTGAACTAAATTATATAAAATATGGGTTTCCACGCAAACTTTCATTTCTAAAAAAAGTATCAGTCCATTTCCCTTTTAGGTATTAAAGCAAGATTAATATTTGAAAGGAATAGGTGCATTGCAATTTAAAACATTTTGGCAGATAATTAGAAATCTGAATTTTAGTGTTAGTCAAAAGGAAACCCACACACAACACACTCTAAGGGAAATAGAAAAGGTGGCACATAGGGGCCAACAACCCAACTAGACCTCTGAACCATCCACCACACACAGACAAATACTAAAAGAAACATGGGTTGAACCTATGAGATCATGAACAATCCAGAACGTACTATACATGTGACTCATCCTAAAAGCATATTCTAACACGATGATGTCATAAAGCCCTAATTCTCGGCATATCCCTGAATGGCCCAACCGAGGGGCCCAATACCCATAGCAGCAATAACTCAGTATTCCTCTGTTATGGGGCCACTAGCCAGTGTGTAATCTAAACTAGTGCAATAATCATTCTCAAAAGATTCACACACTATGCCAGGTTCCCATGTATAGTTATAAGGAGGGTGTTCCATAGAATTCAAACACAGGTCATGCATATATATATATATATATATATTTATTTATTCAAAACACATCACATAATCAGGAACCACCTCGTCCACCTCAAGGGTAGTCCCTTTCCATCGACATACATTTCACAAGGGAGGTCCCATACTGAGGACCCTCCCAATAAAATGGATATGAACTAGGCAAGGAACCCAACCCTGGAAGGGTTTTACCAAAAATCAGTTCAAAATGACAAACAGGCCTTGGATAGATTTCACACACCACCATTTCACAATAATTATCAAAAAATGCCAATCAGGCCATTAGTTGTACCCATCTCGAGTTACATTCATCAAAATCATTTCAAAACCATTTTAATAGTGCCAACCGGGCCTCTAAGTGACTATCAAAATGAAACCAACCCATTTATTCACATTTCAAACCACAATTTAATTAAATGTCATTTTTCATCAAAAAGAAACATTTCTCAAGAAAACCCAAAACACTTGATCACAAGAAATAATTTATCGTTTAAAGAAAAAATACATTTTAAATTTTGTTAATTATGTTTAAAAGCCAAATGGGGATCATTTCATTACCGGGTGTCTGTTCTTCAAAAAAATATTCCATGTGTCGTGTATAAAATAAATGGATCTATTTACCCCAGATAATTATTTAAATTTTAATTTTCTTATATTTTTTCCAATATATTAAAATTAATAAAACATCAAGAAATAAATAAATTCTAAATTTAAATGTGAGTGCAGTGGGGGACCTACCTCAACATGCAGGTTGGGTATAACGATGTAGCACGCCTTGCAGATGTGCACATGCACGTGCACGCCAATGCATGCATCAAAAAGCACAAATACTAAAGAAAACAAAAACGTTGATTTAAAATAATCAAACAAGACACAAAGAAAACCTCACCTGAATTTTAGTGCAAACGAAATGGCACAAACTCAAACCACTCACCTACTGCGGTGGACACTTGTTGCGCACCCGAGAAGGGTTCATGGTTAGTCGGATGATGTGCGATGGTTTGGAAAGAGGTCATGCCAGGTTGGAGGTAGGTGAGCGCAGGTTGTGCGGTGTCGTCGCAAGGTAGGAAGCAGTGCTGGCTTGATGGGTAGTGCGCGTTCAGTGGGTGAGGAGTCAGCTAGAGGGAACCGGATGGAGGAGTCACACCCACTGATTTTCGGAGAAAGATGCTGGTCGGATCAAGGAGGTGGCCTAGGGGCTATGTAGGGGGTCACCAGGCCTGTGGAGGCACGGATAGGGGGCTACTACATTGTTGCTGGCTGGAGCAGGGCGATGTTGCGGCGGTCGGGCGGGGGGTGCCCATAGAGCAGACAGTGGGAGGTGTTCGGGTGCATACTGGTTAGCCAGTGAAGAGGGAACCAGAGCAGTGAATAGGGAGGGGGTGTTGCTCGGGCGTGCTGAGTAGGGAGAAACAGCAAGGGCGTATGAGGCTGAAAGTGTCATGCAGTCGCAGGGCAGGGGAAGGAGCTACAATGCTACAGTAGGGAGCTGGGTGTAGGGTGGCGGGCAGACTAGGAGCAGCACGTGGAGCCTGGTGGCGTGCTTGGAAGAGGGGGATCTGCTAAGGGGAGCGTACGGCTCAGCGGGGAGGGCATCATCCATGGGGAGAGAAGGGGTGCTGCATGCAAGGGCTGAGGTTTGGCACTACTGTGTGAGGTCTGCGGCTGTATGGCTGGAGGGAGGCGGCTGGACGTGGTTGTTCAGGGCGAGCAGTAGGTGGACTACGCCTGTGGGAGAAGGAGCCGCTGGTAGAGAGGCTGCTGCTACTGCGCGGGCTGGCCGAGAAGAGGTTGGAGGAGTGGTTGGGAAGAGGTAGAGCAAGGGGTGATGGTAGGGCAGGAACGAAGCCGTCCAGGGCATGCGATGAAGTCGGCAACCTGGGGAGCGGCTGGCGCAGGCGGAGAGGGAAAACAGTGAGGGCTGGTCGCGGGTAGGTCACGTGGGAGGAAGCAAGCAAGGGGGAACAGTCGTGTGGAAACAAGAAGAAATGATGGGAAAGAGAAAGAATAAGAAGAAAAAAAAAGATAAGATAAAATAAATAAATAGAAGTAATGTTACTAAATAATAAAATATAATGGATAAAATAATAATAATTATAATTATAATAACAATCCAACAATAATAAAAATAATAAAAATAATAATAACAACAATATTATAAATTATTTATTATTATTATTATTAAACATTTTATAAAATTTGTTTCGATTTAATTTATTAATTTAATTTTATTATTTATCTAAACAGGTGGGCAACCACACACTCACCCGGCCCGAATGCATGATCAGACCGAATGTGCAGTGACCGCGCACCCTCCCAGACTGAATACAGATTGACCGCTAGTAGTGCGGTGACTGCGCGCTGGTCCGAGACCCACTGAAAATATCAAAGCTTCAAAAAAAATTCAAACCCGGACCCAAACAAGACTCTACCCAGAGTCTCAGGATTGGGAAAAGAATAAAAACATGGGCGTCCATGGTCGGGGTGTGACAATTATGTGGGTGGACCCTGGGTGGGCCCCACGTGTCTGTGGGGAAACTGGTGGTACCTGGTGGGCCATGACCCGATGACCATGTTAAGGTGGGGTGGTTCTGCAATCACTGGGGCCCAGTTGTCATATTTGATATCAGAGGTGGTACCCAGCCTTAAGTCTGGTGCACTACCTGGGTTGATATGTAGGGCCCACAATGAGGACGTTGTGCTCTAAAGGGGGGGTGATTGTAACACCCCCAAATGATAAAGGATTAAATGACTAAATGATATGACTCTTGTCAACAAGGTGCACCTGCCATTTCAGGAGCCTACCTGATTAGAACTCCACAGTTAAGCGTGCATGGCCTGGAGTAGTGACCAGGATGGGTGACCTTCTGGGAAGTCTCTCAGGATGTGTGTGAGTGACAACCAAGCACACTGAAAAGACAGGTGTTGGCCTGTGGGGACTTTCATTAGTCAGATGACCCGTTCAAGCATGTGGGTGGACCCTAGGGTGGGCCCCACATGTCTGTGGGGCAACTGGTGGTACCTGGTGGGCCAGGAACCGATGACCATGTTAAGGTGGGGTGGTTGTGCTGTCACTGGGGATCAGTTTTCCCCACGTTGATTTTATGTAAGTTGAGAAAAACATATGTGACAGTTTGATTGGATCTTTGTTAGATATAGAAGGAAAGAAAAAAATATGGATTTCCTGCTAGATTGTACTTGATATTAATAAGAATAGGTTTGGAGTTAGCTCTCACTAGAAAGAACATGTGTTGTCCTGTGGGGACTGTCATTAGTTAGATGACTCTTTTAGGAATGTGGGTGGACCCTGGGGTGGGCCCCACATGTCTGCGGGGCAACTGGTGGTACCTGGTGGGCCAGGACCCGATGACCATGTTAATGTGGGGTCTCTGTGGTATGGTGGGGTGGTTGTGCTGTCACTGGGGATCAGTTTTCCCAACATTGATGTTATGTATCTTGAGAAAAACATATGTGACAGTTTGATTGGATCTTTGTTAGATATAAAAGGAATGAAAACAAGATGGATTGCCTGCTAGATTGTACTTGATATTAATGAGAATACGTTTGGAGTTAGCTCTCACTAGAAATGACAGGTGTTGGCCTATGGAGACTGTCATTAGTCAGATGACTCGTTCAGGCATGTGGGTGGACCCTGGGGTGGGCCCCACATGTCTACGGGGCAACTGGTGGTACCTGGTGGGCCAGGACCCGATGACCATGTTAATGTGGGGTCTCTGTGTTTTCACTGGGGATCAGTTGTCACAACATTGATGTTATGCATGTTGAGAAAAACATATGTGACAGTTTGATTAGATCTTTGTTATATATAAAAGGAAAGAAAAAAAGATGGATTGCATGCTATATTGTACTTGATATTAATGAGAACGCGTTTGGAGTTAAATCTCACTAGAAAGGACCGGTTTTGGCCTGTGGGGACTGTCATTAGTCAGATGACCCATTCAGGCATGCTATATTGTACTTGATATTAATTTGAATACATTTGGAGTTAGCTCTCACTAGAAAGAACAGGTGTTGGCCTTTGGGTACTATCATTAGTCAGATGACCCGTTCAGGCATGTGGGTGGACACTGGGGTGGGCCCCACATGTCTACGGGGAAACTGGTGGTACCTAGTGGGCCAGGACCCTATGACCATGTTAATGTCGATATTTGTTAGATATAAAAGGAAAGAAAAAAGATGTATTTCATGCTAGATTTTACTTGATATTAATGAGAATACGTTTGGAGTTACATCTCACTGGAAAGGACAGGTTTTGGCCTGTGGGGACTGTCATTAGTCAGATGACCCGTTCAGGCAGGCTATATTTTACTTGATATTAATTTGAATACGTTTGGAGTTAGCTCTCACTAGAAAGAAAAGGTGTTGGCCTATGGGGACTGTCATTAGTTAGATGACCCATTCAGGCATGTGGGTGGACCCTGGGGTGGGCCCCCCCATGTCTGTGAGGCAACTGGTGGTACCTAGTGGGCCAGGACCCGATGACCATGTTAATGTGGGGTGTCTGTGTTGTCATTAGGGATTGGTTGTCACAACATTTATGTCATGCATGTTGAGAAAAACATATGTGACCATTTGATTGGATCGTTGTTAGATATAAAAGGAATGAAAAAAATATGGATTGCATGCTAGATTGTACTTGATATTAATGAGAATACGTTGGGAGTTAAATATCACTGGAAAGTACAGGTGTTGGACTGTGAGGACTCTCATTATTCAGATGACCCGTTCAGGCATGCTATATTGTACTTGATATTAATTTGAATACGTTTGGAGTTAGCTCTCACTGGAAAGAATAGGTGTTGCCCTGTGGGGACTGTCATTAGTCAGATGACCCATTCAAGTATGTGGGTGGACCCTGGGGTGGGCCCCAAATGTATGTGGGGAAACTGGTCGTACCTGGTGGGCCAGGACCCGATGACCATGTTAAGGTGGGGTGGTTGTGCTGTCACTGGGGATCAGTTTTCACAACATTGATGTTATGCATGTTGAGAAAAACATATGTGACAGTTTGATTGGATCTTTGTTATATATAAAAGGAAAGAAAATAAGATGGATTTCATGCTAGATTTTACTTGATATTAATGAGAATACGTTTGGATTTAGCTCTCACTAGAAAGGACAGGTGTTAGCCTGTGGGGACTATCAATAGTCAGATGACCCGATCAGGCATGTGGGTGGACCCTGGGGTGGGACCCACATGTCTGCGGGGCAACTGGTGGTACCAGGTGGGCCAGGACCTGACGACCATGTTAAGGTGGGGTGGATGTGCTCTCACTGGGGATTGGTTGTCACAGTATTGATGTTATTCATGTTGAGAAAAACATATGTGACAGTTTGATTGGATCTTTGTTAGATATAAAAAGAAAAGAAAAAAAGATGGATTGCATGCTAGATTGTACATGATATTAATGAGACTATGTTTGGAGTTAACGCTCACTGCAAAGGACAAGTGTTGGACTGTGGGGACTGTCATTAGTTAGATGACCCGTTCAGGCATGTGGGTGGACCCTGGGGTGGACCCCACATGTCTGCGGGGAAACTAGTGGTACCTGGTGGGCCAGGACCTGACGACAATGTTAAGGTGGGGTGGTTGTGGTGTAACTGGGGAGCAGTTATCAAAACATTGATGTTATGCATGTTAATAAAAACATGTGTGACAGTTTTATTGGATCTTTGTTAGATTTAAAAGGAGTGAATAAAAGCTGGATTTCATGCTAGATTGTACTTGATATTAATCAGAATATGTTTGGAGTTAACTCTCACTGAAAAGGACAGGTGTTGGCCTATGGGGACTGTCATTAGTCAGATGACCCGTTCAGGCATGTGGGCGGACCCTGGGGTGGGCTCCACATGTCTGCGGGGCAACTGGTGGTACCTGGTTGGCCAAGACCCGACGACCATGTTAAGGTGGGGTGGTTGTGCTGTCACTGGGGATCAGTTGTCACAACATTGATGATATGCATGTTGAGAAAAAAATATGTGACAGTTCGATTGGATATTTGTTAGATATAAAAGGAATGAAAAAGAGATGGATTGCATGATAGATTGTACTTGATATTAATGAGAATACGTTTTGAGTTAGCTCCCACTGTGAACGGAAACATAAATTATTTACTCCGGCTTGTCACATATTATGGAAGATTGAAAAGATGAATTTTGGTCAGTGTCATCATGGTATTAAAGAACCTGTTTGTTTTTCCTCAAATGTGAATAATTTGGTGTCATTGAAGGAATTTAAATTAATAGTAATGAAATCTCATTATTTCCATGTGTTGATGCAACAACTTCTACCAGTATCAGTGCGTGGTATATTACCGACGGTTTTCAGAAAGACTATCATCACGTTATTTAATTTCTTCAAATCCATTTGTAGCAAAGTCATTGATCCAAATTTGATAGATGTGTTGGGGAATGAAGAAACTCTTGTTCTTTTTCAACTATAATGGTATTTCCCACCCACATTTTATGATATAATGGTCCATCTGCGGATTCGTTTGGTGCATGAGATAATAATATGTGGGACTATTTATTTAAGATGTATATATCCATTTGAAAGATATTTGAAAATTTTGAAAGGATATGTTAAAAATAATGATCAACTAGAGGCCTCTATTGTTCCAAAATATATCTCATAAGAGGTGATTGAGTTCTGTAGTGATTATTTGTATGAGGTGGAGCATATTGGTCTCCCTGTATCTCGACATATAACAGTTGATAGTAAAGGTAGAGGGGTTTGAGGATTCAAGGTAAAGGTCATTCCATGTGATGATGTGATGCAAGGACATTTATACATCTTGAACAACACAGATCAGGTTCAATCATATATATCCTAACATATTGCTGGATTAAAGTTACGATATCAGAAAAGAAACGAAAAGTGGGTGATGATTGAGTGTAAGAATACATTTGTTTCATGGTTTTAAGAGAAAGTTTCCCCAGATATATCTGCATCATAAACATTGAAGTGGTTATCAGGGGGACCATCTCTTAATGTGATCACATGGTATGGTTATGATATCAATGGCTACACATTTTACACAAAAAAATGGATGATAAGAGTACTGTTCAGAATAGAGGATTGAAGGTTTTCGCTGAAGAAGTTCATTTTTCGAGTGCCAAATATAAAAACCCAATTTATACATCAACTTCATATTTTGGAGTTCTTGAAAACATTTGGGAAAGATATTATATTAAATTTTGAGTCACCATTTTTAAGTGTAATTGGTTTTATAGTAATAGTGGTGTGAAACATGATAAATATGGGTTTAAACTGGTTGATTTGAAAAGATTTAATTACAATGAGGAACCATTTATCATGGCGAGACATGAAAAACAAGTATTTTATGTCAATGATCCGTCAAATGATCAATGGTCAGTTTTTTTGCAAGGAAAAAGATATCATTTGGGTTATGAGGATGATGCTGAGGATGTTAGTGATTTACATGAGCCTTATTCATCTATTACGCAATTTCCAGATGTTTACAATGATTATAAAACAAACATTGTTCATGTAGTACGTAATGATCATGATGAAGGCATATGGGAAAAAAATAAATTAGTGTTCTAATTTTTAGGGTAAATGTTTATTTTTTTCCATTTTTAAAACTTACAAATGAATGCCTCTTTTTTAACTTACTTATTTTTGTCTTCCTTGTTTATAATTATTCATCTTTTTTATGATATGAAGGTAAACAAAATTTCATTACACTTTATAGTAGAAATGTTAGATACAGATATAGAGGAGCAGTTACCGAGGTATATCTATTTTGACATATTATTAAATATTCAGAAATATAATTATTTAATGAAATAAAACTGTTAATTTAAAAAAAATTGCAGGACTACTGATGCGTCCTCAGCGGAGGAGAATTATCCTATTACTACTCAAAAATAATGTTCCCAAGCTGGTAAATGTGATATTACATGTTTAACAAAACTATCACTAGCTCATGATGATGACAATGTACACATCAATTTTAATGATAATAACAATGCAGTTGGACCAAATGCAGTTCAGTTTGTCAGTTATATAGCGATGAAGAGCCATCGTAGGATTAGTATTTTATATCCTGATTGAAAGTCAGTGGACAGGACGGTGAAGCAATAGCATTGGGAGGCAGTGATGGAAAAATATCTTAATTGATTTCTTTTATCTAATTTTTTGAATATTTTATATTTTAAATGAAATATTAAATTTATTCATTTATAGATGACATTCAATTTTTTGGAAACCAAAGAAATTATGAAAAGACATATCTCTTCAGTGGTGGTTTGATAGAGAGATTTTAAAAAAAAACTGACAAAAAATAATTTTTTTTTGGAAGGAGAAGGTTTGAAAGCCCATGTCTTAGGTATTCGTTTATAGATGACGATAAATGGAAGTGATTTGTTGATAGTCATCAGGAAGGAAAATTCCAGGTATGGTAATTATTTTATATTTTAAAATTTATGATATATTTTCCTTATTATTTAGTAGTTTATTTTTATATAACATGCCTCCAGGATATCTCATCAGGAGATCTAGTTGAGAAATATATGCCCTCATACTTTATCATGTCAAAGGTATTCGTATATGGATCAGAAAATGATTGAAGAAAAATTTGAAGCATTAAGAGCTCGATCAAGTAGTGGTTCACAAAAGTTCCAGTTTGGTCCTCCATCTCTTCCCACTCTCCATGAGAAATGGAAGCGAGCAAGAAGAAGAAAAAATGAAAAATATCTTACATAGGATGATCAGCAAGTGGCTGATAGGATTTTATGTAAATATAATTTATTTGTTAACAATTTTTCTATTTTATTAATTATAAACACCAATATAACTTTTTTATTTTTCATTTCAGGATGGACTTCCGGAGCAAGAGAAACATGGCTCTTTTATCCCCGAGGGTAGGATGGACATCCTAGCCACTGCTTTGGGAAAGGTAGAACACCCTGGTCATGTTAGAGGTTATTAGGCGGGTGTTACTATTCGTAATGTTTTTGGTATGAGTAATCATTCAAGAGACCCTGAAATAGAATCCTCAAAAGAATAGCAGAATGATATGAAACAGTCTATGGGTGATCAAATTCAAGCAGTAGTGCAAAAGGCTTTACTAGAAAACTTGGAATGATTGTCACAATATGCACATCCTTCCTATGTATATTATATATTTGATATAAATTTTTCTATTTGATAAATTATAAACACTAATATAACATTTTCATTTTTCATCCTTCTCAGCCTACTCACACGGACTACCCTGACCCATCTGCTTACTATGCCCCATCTGTGAAACCTTTCGAGGTATATTATTTTAGTTTCATCATTTTTTCTATTTTATAAATTTTAAACACTGATATTACTTTTTCATTTTTCTGCCTTCTCAACCTGCTCACCCAGACTATTCTGACCCACCTACTTACCCTGCCCTGTCAGCGCATCATTTCGAGGTATATTAATTAATTTTCATTAATTATTCTAATTTATAATTTATAAATACTAATATACCTTTTTCATTTTTCATCCTTCTCTACCTCCTCACCCGGAGTACCCTGCCCCATCTACTTATCATGCCCCATCTGTGTAGCCTTTGGAGGTCTATTAAATTATTTTCATCAATTATTCTATTTTATAATTTATAAACACTAATATACCTTTTTCGTTTTTCATTCTTCTCAGCCTTCTCAACCGGACTACCCTACCACATCTGCTTATTATGCCCTGTCTGCGCAGCCTTTCAAGGTATATTATTTTATTTTCACCAATTTTTATATTTTATAAATTATAAACACTAGTATTCTTTTTCATTTTTCTTCCTTCTCAGCCTGCTCACCCAGACTACCCTACCCCATCTGCTTACTTTGATCCTCGACCTCCTCGCTCAGATCAAGCCTTATATTGTGAGTTGTTTTCTAGAGATCCTCATGTACATATTGTTGCATTAAGACATGTTCATTTTTGGGGGGACTCAGTACATCATCAGCCTATGAAGATGGGTCACGATAGAGTATTGGTACATGATATTATAGATCCTATGACTCTATTACTGTTTCCGAGTTAAGAGATCACCTGTGTTGGACAATGTATGATCCTTTTTTTTCTTTGGCCAAATAGTCTTCTATGTTATATTTTATATGAGGTATGCATTTTTTTAAATATGAATTATGAATGATTCAAAATTACTTTTAATGTTTTCTATCATTTAACTTATATAGGAATGTCTTAAAGCAAAAGAAACTGCCCAAATGCAAAAAAATGATCAGGAACAGTCATCTTTAGAACCTTCTAATATTTCTTCTGGTTTACAAATATTATCTCAGGCTTCAGCTTCCATGAGTTATGTCTATGAGTTTCATATGACATCTGATATGTGTGGAAGAAGTTATCAATTGAGAATAATGATAGAAGATATCATGATTTTAGTTGATTTTGAAGAGCTCAGGCTGATTATGGTGTAGTTGTTTTTCATGTATGTAAATTGACGTTTGAATTTCTATTTCTTTAATAAAAGATGTTTTTAAATTGACTAACTATATTTTCTTTTTTAATATAGGTATCTGCACAATCTTATTTTACAAAATGGAAGAACATGAATTTATAGTTTTATAGATCCAAATTACATTTCCTTAGAAGTCGTAAATGTGAAGAATGATGACAGAGTTCAATATTTATATGAGAGATTATCACAGAAAGAGATTAAATGTTGGTTTTATCCATTTTTTGATAATTAAAAAATGTTAAAATAATTATGAACTAATAATCATTATAATTTCAATAATTGTGAACTTTTTGTATTGTACGGGACATTGGATGTTAGGTGTATTTTTCCCAAGTGAATGCACCTTATATTGGGTTTGTTCTTTATTATGAATAGTTCGTAAAACATTTTCTACCTTATTAAACAAGTAAGTTTTTGTTTTTGTTTTTTATATGCTCATTATGTATACTTTTCTTTGTTTAGACATGTATTATTAGTTCATATATGTGAAAATGGAGTTCATGGAAACAATTTAACAAGGAATACATGTCAGTAAAGAAACTAAAGAAAATAAAATATGTGGAAGTACATGTAATTATTTTTTATATTATACTTTTTTTTCTAAATTTTTCTTATATATTGTATTTATTATCAATTTACTATTTTATAACTGTAGTTTCATCGTCAAAATGGAAATGTTGAATTTGGTTATTATATTTTACGATTCATGTACGAGATAATCACAACTGGGGAAAGTACTGCTTTTAATAAGGTTAGTTGTATAAATTTTTTTATTTTTTTCCATATTATTTTATTTTTTAACCTCATATCATTAAATATTTTTATAGTTATTCAATGATTCACAGTCTTATTCCAAATCTGAAATGCCCCATATTCGATCTACTTTTAAGAACTATTTGATAAGTATGATTAAGATTTGAGGTATGTATATTCTAATATTTATAAATAATAATACATATGAGTTCAAAAAACTAACTCTTTTGATATATTAGGTGTTTGAACCTACCAATAATCAAATGAATTTTTCAACAATAACCAGCAATGATCCTGTCATAAATTTCATGTACGTATATTCTAAATTTTTTTTACATTTAATGTCATCTCTTTTTTTGTTTATGCTTGGTATATGTAAGTTATAGGTTTTTATTGAATGATAAACATTTTTTGACTGTTTCTATATATTTTGTTTTTTTGTACGTGGGTTTCGATATTTTTAGAACAGTAATTTTCCAATTTTTCAAAAAAAAAATTATTTTACAGTGTTTGTTATTTTAATAACCTACGCTGAAATTTTAAAAAAAATAATTAGGTGTTTTGGCGTCGGTTTTAAAAAAAACAGACATCGAAACCTTTAACAAAATTAATTTTCGGAGTCTTTTTTATAATAACTGATGCTAAAAATCATATTTTTTACATCGTCTTTATAGAGGTCGGTTAAAAACCGACGTAAAAAAATGTCATTAAATTGTGTTTTTTCACATTTTTTTACCTACAGATATTCCATTGTTGGTGATAACATGCCCAATAAATGTAACATTTTCCATCAAAAACTCACATTTATTATACTTCAAAAAAATTCCTTTTCCAAGGCCTTTAGTGTTGTTATCATGTGAACCACATGTTCCTCATTTATTTTAGTTTAGATAATAATTTCATCTATAAATACTACCAAAAAATTATCAATGTGATCCCTAATGAATCTATAACATAAGTATATAAAGATTGTCGAGAATTATTGAGTCTAAATGTCAGGAATATGTACTCATATTACCAGTAAATATTATGAAAATAAATCATAAGGAATCATTCTTTTTTCCATTACTTGATAATATATTAACTAAGATTACACCAGAGAGATGTTGTGTGCTCCAGATAGCTAATTTAAGAAATCACCAATCCCTGGAAGAAGAAAATTTTCATTTTTTGTTGTCCAATTGATGTCATGATAATAAATATAGAGGTGTATTGACCCATAATTATTCTTAATGAATAAGACTAGTGTGCCCTATGGTGGAGCACATAGATTAATAAACCCTTTAAATAAATTTTATAGATGTTTTTTATTTTGATATTCAAGTTCAATAGTGGCCATTCTATATGGATTCTTGAATATTTGAAATGATTTGTGTATAATAAAAACTTATAACATATCTTTGTCGATATGAGTAAAACCATAAAATTATTTTGAAAACACCTCAATATATTTCTTTATAAGGTTCATTTCGTCAATGATGACATTTTCTTTAATCTCATTCATTTGTGCAATATAAAATTTCTCAAAAGGAAATAATATCATTTTATCATATGATGATACCAAATGGGATTCATCCTCCTCCTTGAATTTTTATAAAATCATAGTGATATCTGTGATAAATATGTTGATTTATTTCTCTTTGAAATTCATATTGGCCCTATAAAAGGATATCTAATACATAAATTAAATTTCTTTGAAATATACAAAATGTATTATCACCTGGTTCTCTAGAAAATATTAATATCGTAAATTTTGATATAGGAGAAGCTATATATGTGTGATGCAATTATATCACTATTTATAGTTTTTATAGATACCTCAATGACCATGTTATTTGGTGGTGTTTGAATAGTTCTTCTAAACATGTTTATCATTATAGAATTTGTATAATTTAAATCAAGTAGAACATTTTCTATTATTGAATGAATAACAAGCATACATGTCATAACATAACTACTGAGATCGACCTCATTAGTAATGACGGATTAACATCACAATTTCTCTTTAAGATATAGATTTTTTTTCATTAGATATCACCGATAGCTCGTGGATAAGAAAAATAATTGGAATAGTGTCTTTGTCCGTTGAATTTGAAGCATTAGAAAACATGATGAGGGTTTTCTAGAGCATTCTTTTCCTCCATAACATTAGTGGGTTTCTCCAAATAGCATTCACTAGATAGGTGCCCTTATTTTTCAAACATAAATAAATTCCTTATCTTATAAATTAAATATTAATGATGCGTCTTCCTAAAGTATTTAAAAGTTGGTTATTGAACTTTATTTCCCCCATGAGATTTCCCCATCACAGAACAAGAATTAAAACCCACTCTCTGTATCCTATCTTCAAATCAATGAGACCCTTTAGATTTTATATTCTCTATTTAGACATTGTGGGAAGAGTGTAAACGTTCCCCATAGATATAAAATTACGAATTAATTTTTTTTTTTTGAAACTCGACTTTATCTCAGCCAATAAGTGGTCAACATTACTTTCGGGGGATATAAAATATTCAAAATCTTATCATGCAAGTCTTATGACGTTAGCCCCATAAAAACAAACATATTCTGGGCCCTTCTTTTTGTGGCTAACTAAATAACTCTATTTCTTATATTATATAGTTCAAGGGAAATATTTATTAAGAAAATAAGTAATTATCTCCATTTCATCACAAGAATATCGGCATATGGCATCATATCACTACTGGAAATATGACTTTTTACATCTGTTTTGGCCAACCCATTGGTATAGTTCAATAATTTGGACATATACCAACGGTTTGCCCAAAACCGTTGGTATAGGTCACTTATATGGACCTATACCAATGGTTTGTCCAAACCATTGGTATAGGTCCATTATAGAGGACCTATACCAAAAGTTTTGGCCAAACCGTTGGTATAGGTCCTTTATAGAGACCCAATACAAACATTTTGGCCAAAACCGTTGGTATAGATCCCAAAATCAAAGGACCTATACTAACAGTTCTCAAAACCATTGGTATAGGTACTTCGATTTTTTATCGAATCTTCTTACCGAGAACATTATATAAATCAAATTTTAAAATAATTATAACAATACATATATATATTTATAAAAATATGTTCAAAAAAGTCATGTTACTTTAGTGGTTAAGTCACTCAATTATAAACTAGAAATCCTGGGATCAAATCCCACCAAATGTTTTTTTTGGAATATATATACCAACGGTTTTGAGAACCGTTGGAATATATTTTCATATTACTTATACCAACAGTTTTCAAAACCGTTGGTATAGACCAATTGTCACGGCTTACTTGGAAATGGTCCTTGAAACTGTTGGTGTATACCAACAGTTTGGGGGCCTATATCAACGCTTCCAAACTGTTGGTATAGGGTATTTTTCCAGTAGTGTATTTTTTTATCAATATCCACCATTTATCATTTTCACCTTCCATATGATAAATATCCATCATGAACATATCTTTTATCAGACCATTGTAGGATGCATTAGATATTTTTAATAAATTTTGGCCATTATTTGGTGATTAAGGGATCATAAGATCCACTAAAATTCAGAATCATTTATCAAATAATGGTCTGAATTGAAACTTCTTCTTTCTTAGGGCGATGTGGGTTAACCCATGATTCATGTTTCTAGTCATGACATGATTTAATTGAGAAATTATTTTCACAAATATCTCAACTACAGCTCCAATTTGGTTGGGCATATCATTTTATAATCCATTAAATTATTCATCATAGTGGTTTTTTACACAGTTACTCCAAATTTCGAACCACTAACATAAATAAATGGGAAATTTGGAATGATAATTTTAAAAATACTAAAAACATAAAACGGAAACTAAGAACATTAAAATGATAGATTAAAATTGAAATATATTCCTTAACTTGTGGATTTCATGGTTTCAATCTTTTTTATCAGTGATCTATTTTATAAAATAATATCTTATCATCATTTTTTCCTACCTTAAAATTGATTTTTAATAATATTGTGGAATTATTGAAGAATATAACTTGGTATTATCAATAGTGGGGTGTGTGAAGCTCGTATTTTACGCACAATTTGATGATTTATTTAAATATAATCATGCCCTTTTTTGGGTTATTCCCATTAGGTACCACAATTCTGGAGCCACAAAACATTATTATCTATACATGGATTTAGATACTTGTAAACCACATAATATATACATTACCAAAATTTGGGGATGTGTTCCTATTTTTAGTCTTGTTTCTACGCCTTTCACTAAGGTTTCATAATCCTAGTCTAGAAAAATAACAAGACATTCCTTTAATACCAATTTTAAAAACTCATATCATTAATACTCCTTAAATCCTAATTTATTACATAAGCAAAAACATACTAAAACTTTGAAGTATTGAGAGACCTAATATATTTGGTAAATTACATACATAAAATTCTAATAAGAAATAGAGATATAATTACATTATTTAAAAACTCCCCAACATGCCCTTAATATTCATTGATCTTCTAAAGTTTCATGGGATGACCTGGGGGTGTACATAAGAAATGGGTGAGATATAAAGATAAGTTATTGAATAATGAAATCATAATGTGATAAATTCAATAAATTCTTATCGATAGTCATATCAAGGTGACATAAAACTCGTGATAATCATAAACATTAAAATAAAATTATGATATAGGATGATAACATCCTGGAAATATATTATTGTGGAAACAATATAGAACATGACATCATAAGAATATGACAAAGATATTCACTAAGACATCATGAAAATAAAATCTTAGGATTTCCTATCATATGTCGTACATAAAATCTATTATGATAAAAAAAATAACCATTTCATTTGTTTTTTTATATAATTATAGTCCCACCTGTCAAATTTATATCATGTAAATGCATTTGTGTGCTACATAAGTCATAGAAAAAAATATATTTCATTACATTTAATCACATGATTAATCAGTGTTGGTTAAATACATGGAATTCACAATTCATATAATTATACGTCCATCTATTTGAATTACCATGAGTGTAAATGGGGATGGGTATTCACAATACAAATGTTTTCCATGGAAAATCACATAATAATTTCAACAGCATAATGGGTGTGCACAAAGGGTCAAGGAAGGGGTTAATGAGAGTGAAAGGTGTTCCATAATTACATTATAATAATAAGGAATGATTTTGTAAAAAAACACATTATAATATAAAATATTTTAAATTAAAAAAGGATTAGGAAAAATAGAGTTCCAAAATTTAAAAGGGGGCGGAAAGGATCAGTTACCTTAAGAGGATGATTCTAAAAGTATGGAATGATATTCATAAAATATGGGGGATACTATAGAGGGTATTTTAAGATGTATACGGATAAGAAATTAATTCTCAATTTGTTTTGAGTTAAGATGTGTGGTAGGATTGGTGGGTATTAATTGAATAATATGTGATATTCTTAATTAATTTATACATATAGGTTTTGGACTCTATAATAAAATGATCAAAATGAAAAACATTGAAATTTATATTTACCATGTTTCCTACCAAATTAAATTTTATTTTAATATTTTATAAATATATTACCCATTCCCTTTAAATAAAACCCTTTATGGTGTATAACTGATTCATGTTTCTAAAGAATTGATTTTTAAACTGTAAAATATAATATAGGTTTTTTAGGATTCATTAACGGTTTATAAAATTAATAAAATAAATGAAAAAATTGTTCTGATAGATAAATATATAGTTCTTCATGGTTTTATTTTATTGAATTTGTTACATCACTTTTGTTTCATTATGATGTCATAATAAAAATCGTATATTTATATAGTATTAAATTTTTACCCAAAAAGTTGAATTCCTCCAAAAATGATGAAAAATTATCTCTCGGATAATTATATTGTGATCATTCAAAAAATAATATATTTTTTTAAAAAATAATTTTCTAAATATGATAATTTTAAATTTTAAATAAAAATAATAATTTATCAAAAAATTCTAGTTTTTTTATATACCACTTTTTGATCCCTATAATAAATTTCATTAAAAGTCATTAAATAATATTCCCATTTATATTTAAATTATTATTAGATAATAATAATATATTATTTAATTAAATTTATTTTCAAAATCCTTGAATTTATCAAAATAGTGTTTTTTTAAATTATCTATTTCCCAAGAAATAGAATTTGGATTTCTTTTTGTCAGACCCAAATTTTTATCATAACCATTTTACTATCATTTATAATTTCATAATATAAATATTTTAAAAATTTATTATTTTAATAATAATATAAATATAAAAAAACTACTAAGGCCTAAATATATAAAACCTTATTACCAAAGAGTATGCTTTAATAGTATGGTTTGAAATTGTGATATATTATTGGGGTGGTTTGAAAAACAAGGTTTGGACCATGATCTAGATAACCATTCAATTTTCCAATAAATAGTTTCACTAATGTATTAGTTGTTGTATCTCTACTTGCCATTAATCAAGTTAAATCATAATGATTTCATCTCCCTTGTAAGATCTTATAAATGTGATTCATTCGGAATGATCATACTAGCATTGTCCATCACTTCCTCTATGTGTGTGAATTTTATTTCATCATAACACTTAATATATGGTAATCATAATTTTCATTATACCAAGATTATATTATAAATGTAAATGATGCTAAAATGACTTTTAAAAATAAAATGATGTAACTTATAATGGGGAAAAATAACCAATTTAGTGCATGTGATTTATATACCTTCATTACTTATTAGGTAAATTATTAATTTGAAATGGGAATTTCATCTATAGAACTTTAAGTAATTATAAAACCATCTAAATTTTTGATCTTATGTGGAAGAAGAAGATACATAAAGAGATAAGTAATATTTGGATTTCAATATTTTTATAATTACCAAGGGAAAATAATCTCAAATTTTATGATATCAATTGAGAATGATAAAATGTGATTGGTGGTTGAGGAACTAAGGATGGTTGAAACACAAGGGATGCCAAATCATGGCTATGTAGGGGGAAGAGTAAAACAACATATAGATTTTTAATGTTTAATTAATTTAATTACAATATCTACAAAACATGCTATGGACACCTTGAAATCGGACTATTGGTTTTATAGTGTAATTACCTACTATTATGTCATCTTTCGGCCTAGAACTTCCCTTCATAGTGAAATGACCAATTCAATAGAGATACTGACAAATAAGGAACACCTATTATGGTGTGACCAAGTAATTCTTGGTGAAACATGTCATGTTGTGGCATGAAACCTTCTCTAAAACCCAAACACTAATATTATAAATCCTTTATACCATACAAATGATCCTCCTAATATAGTTTGATCTACTACTAGTAGTATAAATTCAAATTGAACTGGGACTAAATCCCCAATTTTTCTTGCAATACACCTTCCAAATCCATCATAATTATAAATTTATATAGAAAACATGTTTTTATAAATACTTAATCAGAATTCACCTCATTTGTTTAGACTTGTTACACATTGTCACAACATTATACCTATTACAATTTAAAATTAATTAAGTATTATTCTATTCTATATGAATTATATGATATATATACTCTAATAAATTTCAACTATCATGAATATGTATATTTTATAAGTCATTTTTCATTAAATTTGTGATGATTTTTCATTACACGTTTCATGGGAGAATGAACTTAACTTTGTTTTTTATCTCACATTTCTTTAGTCGCGTGCCATTTTCCTATTTGAAGTGAGTATCAGGATGTATAGTGTTCATTATTTTTGACCTAGGTGTGGTATAAATGTTTTAGGTTGTTTCATAAACACTTTTACAAACACCTAAAACCACAATCCCACTCTCTATCATCAACCAAACACTATGAAGCTGAAAATGCAAAGTATCCCATATATCCCTAATATAAAGCTCTATAAAAAATCTATTAAAAGATAATGTTATCATATGAGACACATAATCCTCCAGAGTACCTATTACCCTCTATAAGTAACAAATACGACTATAAGTAATTTGTTGATCATTTTCAAGCTTAAATGCCCTCATGATCATGATTCTCATAAGGATAACTCATACGACAGCAATCCAGGTCATTTCACTTTTTTTGTCTTCCGACTGACCACCTAGTTATGATCCGAAAGGTACTAATAAATAGGTAAAATTTTCTTAATACCTTATCATCTTACTACTTTGTGATAAATAGTAACCCCTGACCACTATGATAAATGAGACATATATCGCCATTATGATCGATTGATATCCCACAATGGGTAGCATAGGAAACCTAACCACATTACATCTTAAAACCCCATGGTACACTATGACGCATGATATTTATGATATATTATACCACACCATCATCTAGATGTACTATAATATTATTAAGGGTAACTTAGTCATTTATTTTTGTTTCCCAAACCTTGATTCTTTCATTTCAACAAAACCAAACGGATGTATTACCTTAACAAAATGACTCATCAATAAACTTGATTCAAATTTCTCATTAATACATAATAAATCCCACTTAATAAACATCAAGAAATAAATCAGGTTAATCCTATATAAATATGATCCACTAATAAACCTGGATTCAACCTTCTCTTCTCTAACAAGGTATAACCCTCTCTACCATAATCAGTTATGTATACCCCACTTAGAAGTATCTTTCATGGATGAGGATCAAAATATAGAAGACCTTATCCGTGGGAAACCAAAAAAATACCAAATATAAAATATTTTAAATAATCACTAATCAATAAATAATTTCCTCCATAGTCTATGAAAGTTTCAAAAAAATGTGGAAGCTTTAGATGTATACTACTTATGATGAGTATAATTTTCTTCCTGGATATATTCATTCACTGTCAAATTTATTGGTGGGTAAAATTTCAAAAATAGTTTAAAATATTCATAAGTTATATTACTAATGGGTAATCTATATATTTCTATATAATTTAGTTATATTCCACACCAAATGACACAACTTATTTATAATTTTTTTTATTTATTATGAAAAACCCAATCTTAAATAAAAAATAGTCAAAATATTATTCAATGTTTTGAAAATAAAAATTCAATAAATTTATTGTGTGGTAAAAAGTAAATTTTAATTATGTATACATTTATAATTTTATATTTATTGTGGTAAATTAATTATCTATCATAATAATGTAATATTTCAGTTATAAATTATTATAGTATTTCTATCAACAACTATCTATAGGCCATGAAAAAGTAAAAACAACATTTTTTTCTTGTGAGATATTTCTTTTTCGTTGTAAATATTTAAAATTTTATTATATTTTTTCTTTTCATCCCTATTATCCTTCTAAAATAGTCATTAAGTTGTGATTAAATAATCATTCATATATAGTAACCATCACAACAAGAAACTGAAATTCCTTCTTCGCAAATAGATATTACAAATAAAATAAATATATATAGACCCACGTGTGACCAATTCATTCATTCTTCAATTTCCCAAAACTTTATCTCATAAATTTTTTTCTATATTTCTTTCATTTACTGAAGTGTTTTTAAGCTTAATATTGTGGTATTTAATTAATTGTTTTGTTATATATTTTTATATTTGTTACAGTATAGTTATTTTTTATTTTTTATGTATTTTTTTAAATAAACTTTTTAATTTCTTATATTGGGAATTATAAACATTTATTAATTATAAAAAATGGTAATTATATTTAATAATAAAATATTGTGAGATTATATTTAATTTTTCAAAAGGAAATATGGTAAATGTTTTGTTTCTACAGGATTGATATGGCAACAATAATTGGGAGGGAGAATTACTATATCCAACTATTCAATAATTTGAACTCTTTATTTTTTTCTCTTCACCTATTAGGGTAAATGGTTCTCAAGCCCTCAAATCACACTTGGGTTGTGTGCCTAAAATAATAAACAACCTCTATCTAAAAAATAACACATATATTTACAAGGTTCACTCATAATGTGTGAGTTTTTCCTATGAGTATGAAGATTATTAACTAACATAAAAGTTTTTATTTTATTAAATAGTCTCAACCATGTAGAAGGGGTAATCCTTGAACACTATTATCTTAGAAAAACCAAAATAAATTCACGAAACCAAGCAACTACATCAAGATCTCTCATAATGATGTTTAGACTCTAGAACCAACCAGGACATACTTTATTAATAACCCCATTCAGTAGGATCCTCTCTAATGTAGTATCACATGATACCATGAGCCTCTTCTAGCCTTAGACAGATTCTGATATCATTACATAGTGTGAAGAAATCATTAAATAGATGCCTCTTATCACTTTTACATAAATCTCTACATTTTTCTCATTCACTCTACTTCATTCATCAATAACATAATAATATTAAACATAAGACATGGATATTGGGGACTATTAAAATTATCCTCTTACCAACATCACTATAAAACATTCTCAATCATTTTTAATCATATAAACCAATTTATAGAAAATTTATAAGTTTTTTATGATTCAATTAAAATAAAATAACCAGTGTTTCAAGAGTTAATTAACTACCACAATTTCATCAATTATTATTCAATCTCATACAAAGATGTATTGTTAGTGATTATAATTAGATTATCCACAATTATAGAACCTTGTACTTTTCAAACATATATTCTTAATTCTTAATTATATATTTATATCTTCTATTAAAACAATATCTTTCATGAATGATAAAAATCAGGTTGTTCTATCATACATTTCTCATCCAACTTCTTAACTGCTCAGAGAGACAATTGATTTGGTTTACAAGCCTTCTTAAAATCTTTGAAAAACCTTAAATATTCATAATATAGTGTAATATCCTATAGATTCTTAACCTCTAAGATAATTATTTCACTTACTCATCATATTACCATCCTCAACACATAAAACATATTTTCACATGGAATATAAAGGAGCATCACTAAACGTCTACATGATTTTAAATCATTCAATTAATGAATAATCTCCTTAAAAATATCTAATCAATTAATATAATAAATATACTCTTCTTAGTATTCTATTTAATCATTGTAATTAAAAATATATATTTATCATCAATACAACTTGATGTTACATTAATCTCTAATAACCATGGTTTTCTCAAATATTCTCAACTAAACCCATGTATCTTCGATACTACACCCTTAATATTAACATAATTTATTATAAATACATATTGACATCAATGATTATTAAAAACTATTGTCCTGGATAATAGTGGTATGAAATCTTAAAAATGGTTGAATTAAAATCAAAAAAAAATAATCTCGTTTTTTCACCCACATTACAAAGTAAATTAATTTTATGTTGTAACATGGGAGTAAATCAAAGTATTTCAACTAAAAACATTAGTAGAAATAAAACTCTCAAAATTTATGCAACAAAACCAAGGAAAAATAAACCACCAAATAAAAATTAATAAAATAAAAAAATTCAAAATATTCGGCATGATTATATTAAAACTATGAAAATTATATCCTGACAAAAATATTTCGTATCAAGGGAACCCTATTAATTTATCCGAGATAACTAGAAGGATCAGTACCCAAACCAAATGTATACAAGTTATACACCAAGAACATCATTGATCTCCTGGATTAGAAGAAAAAAATTCAACACAATGAAATTATTTGATATGAAGTCTACCACAACCAGAACTATCCCAAAGGTCCTCTTCAAATAGCATGATTGATATCAACTATACACCTAGAAATTTTTTAAAATTCATTATTTCAAATAATGGAGGTTTGAATCATTGAAACCTCATCAATCCTAATGATCTGATGGATAATATTCCTCACATAGAATTATGTCAATCTTAGTAATTTGACGCAATGATTATAATAATGAAATAATGATCTTTTATACAAAATCATAAAACACAAGAGATCTTAGTAAAAACACTTTAAAATATTAAAATAGTATCCCCTCACTGAGTGAAGGTGTTTTTTGGCTTCCAGATTTCAATGGTTCTATCATCTATTATTCCATGATACTCAGTTTTATTTATAGATAATGATGTAATAAACATAAACAAATAGTATTTTTGACCATTGATTTTATTTTTAATAGTATCATAAGTATCTATATCAATCATTAAATGATTTTCGTAACATATTCATGTTTCAAAAATTTAATTTTGTGATTTCATCTCAAAAAAACATATAAAATTAGATGTTATAATATATATAAAATAATATACCTTGTTTTATTTTTAATTATATTCAATTGGAAAGTCTATCATGGTGAGGAAAAATATTTCAATATGTGTTGATGAATAAGTTTTAGATGTCATGATTGATAAAGAATCTATGTAGGCCAAAACAATGGCATTTAATTTAATGCTCGGTATAGAATCCATATAAGTAGATAATATTTTTGAGGTGCATTAAAGATTAAGGGAAATGTTTTATGAAGATTATATCATGAATAACTTATTTAGATAATTACAAGACTAAATTGGATTATATATATATCGATTTTTTAGAGTTTTTATTATTGTGAGAGACATTTTATAATGAATTTTGACATATTATTGTGTTTACAACATAAAAATGATAGTTTTTTAAAATATTTTTTTTAATAAAGTTAATAAGATTGTGTAACCATTAATTTCATGTGTAAATTTAAGAAAAAGAATGTTTGGTGTTTATGTGTATCTTATAGTGTGAATTTTACTCAAAAATTGTAATATTTTATCAACAATTAGTCTGACCATAGTTAATTTATGGAATTATCTCACTATAAGTTGAATCCATTACAGCCTCACATATCATTTAATCGTTTAATGGTGGGGTATAGTGAACGAACCTTTCATATTATGGGAATGGGAGTGAATTTGCATTCATGTAATGCAAACAAGAGGTAGATATAACACGTAGGTGGGTGTACATGGGTGACTTTTGTTGGTTAGTGTATCCAAGAGCCGAAAATTGTGCCATAGCCAAAAGGTTGAAGCATGGTTGATTTATTTTAATTTAAGGTCTTAAGATCACTACTCCAATGTGGTACTCTACTGAGCATGATAATGTATCTCCACATGAAAAACATATGGATAAAACATGGTTCTCCTGGTCCTTGATGAACTAATTATTTTAATTCTTCCATGTGTCTTCCATTAACCTCTAAAAACCATTGAAATTGTATGTCTTCATGAACCAGTTGGATATATAAATTGAAGACAATATTATCTTATGATCGAAAACAAAATGTTGAAGCCATTGATCGTCTGATGAGTAATGAAATCTATACTTAGATAGAAAATGGATCGAGGACACACCCATCTTTGAAGTTCCCATATAACTTGTAAATCCACAATCAATGTAACAATTTTATTAATGTAGTTTGAATTTATTGTAAAAAAACTGATCTACTGCCAGAATAAATATTGTCCTACCATTTTACATTATTTAAATCAAAAACAAGAGTAACTCAAGCTAACACATGCTACAAATAGATAATCCTCATGAATTGTATCTTACCAATCATGTGAATTATGGTCATACAACCACACAATAGACTATATGAATATTAATATTCCTTAATTGGTAAGCTACCACATAAGAAAAACTATTTTACCAAAAGTTTTCTCATAGTTAATGCATTGACGACATGTGGAATGGTAAGTAAAAAATAATCTTTCACAATATCTCAAATTACCATTAAAAGAACTCTATTTCACTAGTTTATTACACACAAAGGTTTCAAACTACAAAAAACATTTATATTTCATATATAATATGTCTACATTATTGAAGGATATCATGTATATTTCAATGAAATATAGGGTACCTAACTCAAAAATGAGTTTTTTATTTTTCATGTAAGAGAATTGTATATTTGATCAATGGTAAAAACTAATACATTAATTGGGTTCTTTAACTATATCAATAAATACATGTAATTATAACATCATGTATATAAATAATTTTAGAATAATAAGAAAACGTGCATCCATGTACGGAATAGTTTGGTGTAGGGCGTCATCTTCCATAAAAGATGCACACTCATTACACATGAGAAAAACATGTTTCATACGATATTGATGCAATATTCTATATATGAACATATAAAAAAATAGTGTATAAAAAAGATAATATGATTGATATGTCATATAAAATGAGAACATGATTCCTTTAGGTATTTAAGGGTATAGAATCCTTGATTTCATTTATTTAAAAACCCTGTGTAGAAGGGGAAGAATAATTGATCACTTTGGGTATTAAATTCGGAAAATAATGTGGGGGTTTTTATGAGTTATGAATTGAACATAAAACTATATTTTCACATTAGTTTTTAATATGATTCCTTGAAGGGAAATAATTTATTATAGAGTTTAAATAATAAATTATTGAATTCATACGGGATTATATAGATGATCTTCCATGTTCATATGTTTATATTTCTATGGAGGATAATTTTATGAGAATCATTTGATTCTTAGATTATTATAAAAATACTAAATATTTATATAAGTGAGAGCGTCATACACATATATATTGGGGATAGAGAATTAGGTGAGTAGTTGTTAGGAGTCCCTGAAGGAGATACACATGTGTATTCAAGGATCCAGAGTAGAATCCACTTTATACTAGATTTGGATGAATTTTCCCAGTAAGAATATATGTTTAGATAATTTATTATAATCCTAAATATGGATATGTGAATGAAATTCCATGCATTCACATGGAATAATATCATCTGAAGAAGAACGAGTAATTTTTTATACTGAAAAAAAAATTATGGAAAATATGATGAAATTATGACTGGGGTGTTTTTTCATCTTTTAAAGAGGCTAGAGTTAATGGGGTATAAAAAATAGATAAAGAAAAGCATAGTTTGGGTTTTTAACTACTTATGGATAAATATTCGGTGGTTTGGGTGTAGAATCTAGTCAACTAATGATTCGATTAAAGATGTGTATGGATAATTTATATATATGTGTTCATAATCCAGAACAGTATAGTTGTGCGTAATGTAGAGACCTGAAGCCTGATGTACATGGACATTACATTACTTTTGAGGAATACTTAGTACATAAAAACACACACACACACAAGGACCATAATAGTTTAGTGTCTTTGGAAACTCAGAATATAATCTTCTAATCGTGGTGAAAGATCTTCAACATCTCCCATAAAGATCGTCCTTTTTTTACCTAAAACCTTTCTTTATATCCTGGGGAAAAGAAATCATAAAAGGGTGAGCTCAAATGCTCAGTAAGGGTAAACAAAAGAAATACCAATCACGTCATATACATAAGCACATAACTTTTGGAAATCTTAACCTGCAAAAGAGATCATAATTTCATAACATGGGATAAATCTTGGAAGTGAAATGTAATCACAGTAATCATAACTTAAAACATGAAAATCTGTGGAATATGCACATAATCATAGTGAATCATATCTTATTAGTCAAGACTCATTGCCAAGATTATCTTAGTGGACAAAGTCCCTTTCTGAACCGAGTCACCCTCGTTTCAGTCCTGTTTCACTGAACCGGTATAACCTACCGTTCTAGCCATGTCTATCTCATGAGATATAAAATCTTTACCCAATGCATCGGAGGGAGATATAGGTCCCACCCATCTCATAATGATACCATTCTTTTGTGTGCCACAAAATCATAATCCATACATCATAGCATAACCTGTGTAATAAAAATGGGAATCTTAAACATAATGACATCATAAAACAATTCATATAAGATAAAGGAATTCATAAAAATAATTCCATCACAACATAATCAAATCAATTTAATAATAGGTATAGAAACCGAACCCTATATTATCTTAGATGGAAAATAATTTTGATAAAACACTTGAACTCCATTCTTGAGGAAAATATCCTTTCTTCTTCAAAAACATTTTCCTTTCTTACATGTCATACAATATTAAACTAAAAGAAGTTGATTAAAAATAAACTTTAAAAATGTAAAGGAAGCTTCTTGGAAATAATGTTTTAAAAATCCATTCATTTCGTATTAGTTAAAAAAACATTCTTCTCGTACTTTTGTCGGAAAAGTCAAAAGGTACCTCGTACGAAAAACGACAAAAGATTCCATTCATATCTTTTACTAAAAACTAACGGACGGGTAAAATTTTATTTAAACAATTGTATGTGGATGTAAATAACATTACATATTGAGGAAACATGGATGTGAATGATAAAATACACCCCAGTAACTTTCAAAGTATAAACAATCTCGGATAAAAATGAGATTGTGATATTTCCCTTACCTTAGGTCCTATTTGCTTCGTCAGTGTCCGAACCTCCTGTATAATGATTTAAATAATGTCATTGACTTATTACTGAATCATATTCATTGTTATGATATCATATATGGTTCACTTATGACTTTATAATACCCGTTCTTTTGTAAATTCCATGTTAAAGAAGCGTTTTGGGTAAAATCGTTTCATTTATCGTAGGTGTTTGGACTTGTTGTTCTTGACATTATTATTACTTATATCATGATTTAATTACTTCCAAAATATAAAACATTATTTTTATATCATATATATTCAGTATATATATATATATAATAGATAGATAAATGAAATGAAACACACCGTTCATTGATACGGTAGTCCGTACGTACGCATGAACGATGTTTTCCTTTCCTTATTGTCTTGAATGGAAGTAAGTAGATGACATACATATATATATAAATAAATCCAGTAGATATAACATGTCATATATTTCATTATTATTCATTATATATACTTTATAATCATTCATGAATGGTTAATGTGGAGAATGAATCTCATCGCGTCGTGGAGACGGTAGTCCGTACGTACGCACGAGCGATGATATCATTAGCATGATCGTGAACTTATGTTGAAGTGTATGTATACTATTTCAGTATCAATATCACTTTATAATAATCATATATAGTTACTCATTACACCATTATACCCATCCAAGTAAAGTGGTGGTGGAAAATAGATTTCACCACGGCGTGGAGACGGTATTCCGTACGTACGCACGCGCAGTGATTTCATTTTCCGTAGGATGGATAGATGGTGAAATAGGATTGTTTCATACCTATAATAACATATCAGTATATGAGTGATACTGATTTTATTACTTCATAATGAAACAACCTAAGAATAAGAAGTGGAAGAAGAAATAAAGGTGAATGAATCGGTAACGGAAATTACCTCTTCTTTGAAGTGCTTCTTTGAGACATACTTTTAGGGCACTAAAATGGGTCTTTGAAGAAGACCAGATACTCTAGGATGTTTCCAGGGAAGTGGATAAGAGAATTTGGTAGGTTTTGGCTGAGCTTGAAGGCTCAATGTTGTGTGAGGAAGAGAGGGAGGAGGTGCCCTTTTATAAGGGAGGAGAGGGGCTCCTTTGGAAAAACTAAAAATATTATTTTATTATAAAGTCAAGATCGGTTTTAAATAGATCCAAATTGATTTATTTAGAGGATAAGGTGGGGATGGGTCGAAATCCTCTCATCTAATAGAATTTAGACAATTTTAGGTTCGTATTTTAACCTTATCATTTAGATTTAACATTAAGTTAAATAATTTTACTTTTACCGTGTCTTCTTATGTTCTTACACTATAAGGTCAATAAACTTACTATGAGAAGCCAAACGAACCCCAAATTGTTTATTATTAATATATATAACCTTATATAAGTCATTTTTCCGATCCTTAGATTTTTAGGAATATAATAACAATTAATAATATAATATTTGTTTTAAAAACTATTTTATGTCAATTTTGACACTATTCAAAATTTGATTTTTTTGAAACTCATAACAGAATGATTACTTCGACCAAAGTTAATTAAATTAATCTTAACATGTCATATTAACCTATAAATTTAGTTTAATTCATAATAAGTCTCAAAGTATACTTATTTAGGTATTTATAATATCAATTATTCTAATTTTTCACTATTATGGTAATTACTACATCATCATTGTATCATAAATAAATTACGTTATTTAAAGTCTAAAAATAACAAATAAAATATCATTATGTAGGAAATATTTGTATCTTTCTAATGAATTTTTACAATCTAATTTATCTTATGTATGACCCCATATTAAAATTATTTTAGTTAATAAACATTGATTTTAACTCTTTTAACTCTTCTTTGAATTAAATAATAATAAATGTCCTAAACTAATCCAAGTGGGCCTAAATAGTCATATTTTATTCCTAAGGTTGTTTTTGGTCGAATTACACTTTTCCAATAGCATTAGGACATGTGTTAGCGTAATAATAATATCATTTTTACCCTAAATTACCCTATTTACTTTTAACCGTGGTAAAAAAAAGTAAAAAGTTACTTTTCACCAAAAAAATTATTTACATCTCATTGAACCACATTTTAGCCCTTCATATTAACCGTGTCTCTCGGATTTTCGAAATTCCACTCACAGAAGCGGTAAAATTAAGTTTTATGAAAAATTTAGTTTTTTAACTTCCACTGAGTGGTTTCACTATTCATCAAAAATTGAAAGTTTTCAGAAAAATACCAAAAAATAGATCTAAGCTATACTTGATATTATTAATTCAAAAATTATGTCTATTTTATCAAATTCAAAACATATCAGCTACATTTACTAATTTAAAAATTAATTCCCGTCATCAAAACAAATAGCGTGTTTTTAAGAGATAATAACTATCAAAAGATTGACAATTGTTTATCACTGGTTTAAATGTGAAATTACATCCAATGACCAAAATTGTATTAAATTGTAAAAATATATTCTAAATATACTTTAAAACCACTCAAATTAATAATTTATCACTATTAATTATTTTGATTAAAAAAGTTGTTTTTAATTAAAATTTAGTAATTTTCATTATTCATCAGAATATGAAAGTTATCCGAAAAGTACCAAAATTTCACCTTAAGATAAATTCGATACTCTGAATCCAAAAATGAAGACCATTTTGAAAAATAAAATTTACAAAATTTCAAAAAGTAGTTATTACTATTCATAACGGCTAGTTTTAGTAATATTTTAATAGCATATTGTTGTTTAGTAAAACTCGTTACTGCGTACTACACACGCTATTGAGGAAGGTCGCGATTGCGTGTAATGAAAGAAAAGTCAAGGATGCGTGTTGTGCATGCTCCTTTTGGTGTAGTGTACAACACAAGACATTAAAGAAATTAAAAAGAATATTTTTTTATAAAATCTCGGGCTGTTACATTCTACCCCCCTTAAAATGAATTTCGCCCTCGAAATTCATCGGGGTTATAAATGGTTTACTACTGGAAACTTCTTTAATAGAAACCCACATCCTAAAAAGGAAAACCAAAACTTGGCTTTAAAAAACTAAAGTATGAAATGTAATGATTACCCAAATAAACTAATCACTGGGTTTCCACATAGGTGAAAATATGGATATGGAAGAGAAATCTAACCATCATGTTCTAATGGAGAGTGGTAGAGAACATGGATATGGAAAAGCCAGCAATCACAAATCCATAAATTTGTGACGATCTAAGGTACCATCTGATTCATCAGATATAAGAGCACTAAGACAACATTTTTGGTTTTCAAGATCATTTCCCTAAAGTTGATGAAATTGGAATTAGAAAAAATACTTTCGTGATTTTGGTATAGTTTCACTGTTTTTCATTCTTTGGACAATTTCCACTTCATCTCTTAAAGAAATGAAGTTGAATTTTTCATTCATGATGTGTTAGCAGATCATGTGATAGAATGATGGGTCATTACATCTCTTTCAAACAAAAGGTTATCAAAAGTTATAAGTCCATCTTATGGTTAATCGTATATGGTTCCAAAAATGAACTTATACTTCATATATCATACCGATTAATAAAATAAAACTAGTTTCTACTAACCAGGGACTTTCTGTAGGCCAGTGGTAGGCGATAAAGGCCAGTTGATCTTCGGTTGTGGGATCGATACCCACAGCCTTGTCTGACGCGATGGGTTGTCGCCCGTCCTGCAGGTTGTCCTTTTTCTAAAACTATATTACTATAACATCCCATAAATAATATCGAAAAAATCTTCTATCCTTAAACAATAATAACTTATGTCCAACATAATCCATTCTAATCTTTAGGCTTATCTAAAATACTTCAGTCCAAGATCATAGTATAAAGAAAATGATTACTTGAAATGTCATCAACCAACCATCATTTATCTCCCATTATCTTGTTGGTCACATTCCAATCATGTGAATACCGTAATCATGTATTCTCTTGAAAAATGAATACCCATTAAACCTTAGTGAAAACATGAATGATGTCAAAAGTTAACTCTTTCCACATACCAAAATCCAAAAAAATTCTATATAGTCAAACCATGATATAACTTTCTCCTTATATCAGTCATGAGCTCATGAATACTATCAAACATTTAATTTTCTCCTTATCCCTTCATTATGCGCATATCATCTACTTTCCAAAAATACTGGTACCATTCATCACATACTTTCAAAACTTAAGGAAAGAAAACAGTGTAACAATTCTTAGATGTCTCTTTATTCCATAGTACCATGAGATTACTTATACAACATTACACTTGATAAACATGTAATCATTCCACTACATTCTTAAACCATTGACCGAGCTTCAACAATTATTTCATCTCACATATCATTTGTAGTCTCATCATCATCATCAACATAAATACTACCCATACGACCATACTGATTCTATTCATGAGACTTTCCCTTAGGGCATTGGTTTGCATAATGCCCATACATTCCACATTTAAAACATTTAACCATTGTTGATGTCGTATCAATACCATTATCCTCATCTCTCGTGTTAACTTAACCTTTTCCTTTGTACTTACTGGCTTTGTGTCCTTCTTTTCCACACCTAAAGCATCTTCCAGTTCTTTTGAAACATTCTCCTTGATGCCTCTTCCCACATGATTTAAATAGGGGAAATTGAACTTTCTTTCCTCTATGATCATCATGAAACTCCATCTTTCTCTTATTAGCCGAGTCAGGAAACTTACCAAATTTTACTTTATTGATCATATTATGAGATTGCTGATTCAGCATAATAATGATGTTTGGACCTCCAAATCCCATTTCATTTGGTTTCTCATGAAGAATATCATTCCATTGTCCATCATATCCTCCATTATCGTGAATCATCTTGTTTCCAGCCATTTTCTAAAATCCAAAAAGAATAGCGTGAGAGTCAAAAATCATAATAAAGGGGGAGTAACTTCAATATCTAACATCTTTGGTTTAATCTAATATCGTTACCATAGTTCTAGGACTATATACTATATGTATACTTATCCTTAGGGACATCCCTAGACATACCTTAGAAATATCTCTAGGGATCTCACTAACATTTCCACATCCTAATTTACAAAGGTTGACTAAACCTTTCCTCTGATACCAACTATAGATACCTGAAGCCTGACGTACATGGACATTACATTACTTTTGCGAAATACTTAGTACATAAAAAAAACACACACAAGGACCGTAATAGTTTAGTGTCTTTGGAAACTCGGAATATAATCTTCTAATCGTGGTGAAAGATCTTCAACATCTCCCATAATGATCTTCCTTTTTTTTACCTAAAACCGTTCTTTATATCCTGGGGAAAAGAAAACATAAAAGGGTGAGCTCAAATACTCAGTAAGGGTAAACAAAAGAAATATGAATCACATCATATACATAAGCACATAACTTTTGGAAATCTTAACTTGCAAAAGAGATCATAATTTCATAACATGGGATAAATCTTGGCAGTGAAATGTAATCACAATAATCATAACTTAAAACATGAAACTTAGTGGCATACACACATAATAATAGAGAATCATATCTTATTAGTCAAGACTCATTGCCAAGACTATCTTAGTGGACAAAGTCCCTTTCTGAACCGAGTCACCCTCGTTTCAGTCCTGTTTCACTGAACCGGTATAACCTACCATTCCAGCCATGTCTATCTCATTAGATATAAAATCTTTACCCAATGCATTGGAGGGAGATATAGGTCCCACCCATCTCATAATGATACCATTCTTATGTGTGCCACAGAATCATAAACCATACATCATAGCATAACCCGTGTAATAAAAATGGGAATCTTAAACATCATGACATCATAAAACAATTCATATAAGATAAATGAATTCATAAAAATAATTCCATCACAACATAATCAAATCAATGTAATAATAGTTATAGAAGCATAACCCTATATTATCTTAGATGGAAAATAATTTTGATAAAAAACATGAACTCCATTCTTGAGGAAAATATCCTTTCTTCTTCAAAAACATTTTCCTTTCATAACATGTAATAAAATATTAAACTAAAAGAAGTTGATTAAAAATAAACTTTAAAACTTTTAAAGGAATCTTCTTGGAAATAATGTTTTAAAAATCCATTCATTTCGTATTAGTTAAAAAAACATTCTTCTCGTACTTTTGTCGGAAAAGTCAAAAAGTACCTCGTACGAAAAATGACAAAAGATTCCTTTCATATCTTTTACTAAAAACTCACTGAAGGGTAAAATTATATTTAAACAATTGTATTTGGATGGAAATAACATTACATATTGAGGAAACATGGCTGTGGATGATAAAATACACCCCAGTAACTTTCAAAGTATAAACAATCTCAGATAAAAATGAGATTGTGATATTTCCCTTACCTTAGGTCCTATTTGCTTCGTAAGTGTCTGAACCTCCTGTATAATGATTTAAATAATGTCATTGACTTATTAAAGAATCATATTAATTGTTCTGATATCATATATGGTTCACTTATGACTTTATATTACCCGTTCTTTTGTAATTTCCATGTTAAAGAAGCGTTTTGGGTAAAATCGTTTCATTTATCGTAGGTGTTTGGACATGTTGTTCTTAACATTATTATTACATATATCATGATTTACTTACTTCAATAATATAAACCATGATTTATATATCATATGTATTCAGTATATATATATATATATATAATAGATAGATAAATGAAATGAAACACACCGTTCATGGAGACGGTAGTCTGTACGTACGCATGAACGTTGTTTTCCTTTCCTTAATGTCTTGAATGGAAGTAAGTAGATGAAATACATACATATATACATAAATCCAGTAGATATAACATGTCATATATTTCATTATTATTCATTATATATACTTTATAATCATTCATGAATGGTTAATGTGGAGAATGAATCTCATCGCGTCGTGGAGACGGTAGTCCGTACGTACGCACGAGCGATGATATCGTTCTCATGATCGTGAACTTGTGTTGAAGTGTATGTATACTATTTCAGTATCAATATCACTTTATAATAATCATATATAGTTACTAATTACACCATTATACCAATCCAAGTAAGGTGGTGGTGGAAAATAGATTTTACCACGGCGTGGAGACGGTATTCCATACGTACGCACGCGCGGTGATTTCGTTTTCTGTAGGATGGATAGATGGTGAAATATGATTGTTTCATACTTATAATAACATATCAGTATATTAGTGTTACTGATGTTATTACTTCATAATGAAACAACCTAAGAAGAAGAAGTGGAAAAAGAAATAAAGGTGAAAGAATCGGTAACGGAAATTACCTCTTCTTTGAAGTACTTCTTTGAGACCTCCTTTTAGGGCACTAAAAAGGGTCTTTGAAGAAGACCAGAACCTCTAGGATGTTTATAGGGAAGTGGAGAAGATAATTTGGCAGGGTTTGGACGAGCTTGAAGGCTCAAATTTGTTTGAGGAAGAGAGGGAGGAGGTTCCCTTTTATAAGGGAGGAGAGGGGCTCCTTTGGAAAAACTAAAAATATTGTTTTATTATAAAGTCAAGATCGGTTTTAAATAGCTCCAAATTGATTTATTTAAAGGCTAAGGTGGGGATGGGTCGAAAGACTCTCATCCAATAGAATTTAGACAAGTTTAGGTTCCTATTTTAACCTTATAATTTAGATTTATCATTAAGTTAAATAATTTTACTTTTACCGTGTCTTCTTGTGTTCTTACACTATAAGGTTAATAAACTTACTATGAGAAGCCAAACGAACCCCAAATTGTTTATTATTAATATATATAACCTTATATAAGTCATTTGGCCGAAACTTATATTTTTAGAAATAAAATAACAATTAATAATATAATATTTGTTTTAAAAACTATTTTATGTTAATTTGGACACTATTCAAAAGTTGATTTTTTTGAAACTCATAACAGAATGATTACTTCGACAAAAGTTTATTAAATTAATCTTAAAATGTCATATTAACCTATAAAATTAGTTTAATTCATAAAAAGTCTCAAAGTATACTTATTTAGCTATTTATAATATCAATTATTCTAATTTTTCACTATTATGGTAATTACTGCATCATCATTGTGTCATAAATAAATTAAATTATTTAAAGTCTAAAAATTACAAATAAAATATCATTATGTATGAAATCTTTTTAGATTTCTAATGAATATTTACAATCGAATTTATCTTATGTATAACCCCATATTAAAAATGTTTTAGTAAATAAACTTTGATTTTAACTCTTTTAACTCTTCTTTGAATTAAATAATAATAAATGTCCTAATCTAATCCAAGTGGGCCTAAATAGTCATATTATATTCCTAAGGTTGTTTTTGGTCGAATTACTCTTGTCCAATAGATTTAGGACATGTGTTAGGGTAATAATAATATCATTTTTACCCTTAATTACCCTATTTACTTTTAACCGTGGTAAAAAAAGTAAAAAGTTACTATTCAACAAAAAATTATTTTCATTTCATTGAACCACATTTTAGTCCTTTATATTAACTGTGTCTCTCGGATTTTCGAAATTCCATTCACAGAAGTGGAAAAATTATGTTTTATGAAAAATTTAGTTTTTTAACTACCACTTAGTGGTTTCACTATTCATCAAAAATTGAAAGTTTTCAGAAAAATACCAAAAATTAGATCTAAGCTACATTTGATATTATGAATTCAAAAATGATGTCTATTTTATCAAATTCAAAACATATCAGCTACATTAACTAATTTAAAAATTAATTCCCGTCGTCAAAACAAATAGCGTGTTTTTAAGAGATAATAACTATCAAAAGATTGACAGTTGTTTATAATTGGTTTAAATGTGAAATTACATCCAATGACCAACATTGTATTAAATTGTAAAAATATATTCTAAATATACTTTAAAACCACTCAAATTAATAATTTATCAATATTAATTATTTTGATTAAAAAAGTTGTTTTTAATTAAAATTTAGTAATTTTCACTATTCATCAGAATATGAAAGTTATCCGAAAAGTACCAAAGTTTCACCTTAAGCTAAATTCGATACTCCGAATCCAAAAATGAAGACCATTTTGAAAAATAAAATTTACAAAATTTCAAAAAGTGGTTATTACTATTAATAACGGTTAGTTTTAATAATATTTTAATAGCATATTGTTGTTTAGTAAAACTCGTTACTGCGTACTACACACGCTATCAAGGAAGGTCGTGATTGTGTGTAATGAATGGAAAGTCAAGGATGCGTGTTGTGCAAGCTCCTTTTGGTGTAGCGTAAAACACAAGACATTAATGAAATTAAAAAGAATATTTTTTTATAAACTCTCGGGCTGTTACAAGTAATCCATGTCAGAGAATCTAATTAGCAATGAAAGGAGTATATCTTAGTACCAATCCTTGTTAATATCCAGTTTTTTCCACTCTATTAATATTATTTAATTCAAGGATAGACTGAGATAGCATATTAACTGGATTGATAACTTTAACAGGTTTAAGAGGTTGATTTCAAAAAGGGAAAAATTAGCAAAATCATATCATTGTCTCACACCCCCACCCCACCTTAGTGGTCATCTACCATGAGAAAATAAAATGAAAACAAAACATATAAAACCCATGAGTTAACTGAAAATAAATATGATGTGTGTTGTGATTTTCAAAAAAAATGAAATTGAAGAATCCTTTTAACTCAAAACAATCATCTTTATACAATCACAATGCATGAATGAAAATGTATAGTTGTATAAATTATAAAATGGGAAACTTCTTATATCTTATGATAACTCCCCTTAAGAAAAATATTTGAGAATACCAAATTTATACCTCTTAAAATATAAAAAACATGTTTTTATTGGAATCATCCCCCACTACGTAGAAGGAAAACTAATGATACCAGATCATCTCTAAACACACCACTATGTGATTTTTAAATGGAGATTAAAAATAAATAATATTAGTACATAATTGAGCATAAAATAATGTAAGATAGTTAAAAATAAACATTTATCCATTATAAAATGGTTAATGGGTTATAATCAATGAATAAACGTCATCATGAGAAATAAATTCATCAATAATATAAAAAAAATATTCAAAAGATGCATGGAGATTGGAAATTTATTTCTTTAATTGATTTTGGTGACAAAATGTTCAAGTATCCTAAACCATTCACCTTGAATCTATTTCTTTTGATTTTTTTCTTCTATCATTCAATTTTTTATTTTCTTTTCCAAAATTTATTCCCTAAAATTATACTATAATGGTCCAACACTTTCCTTAAATTTTCATTCTGATACTAATGATATCAAATAGTAGCATCCAGTGATTTTATATACATTTTCATCCTATTTATATTCTAGAATTGTTTATTAATTTGTCATTAATATTGAATATGTTTTCTTCAACTCCACTTTCGTATCATTTATTTATTATTAAAATGAGAAATTTAAAAATATATCTTTTAACCATGCTCAAAATCATCCTAGAGTTAATATTTGGTAGAAATAATATAATATTTACCACAATAACTTTTTATTCAAAGGATAATTCCATAGACTCATCATGGTCTTTAAACCTTGATTTATTAATAAAAATCTTATTTTATGTGTCCAATGTGTTAATTTTATTATTCTGACATACCTTTATATTATAGATTAAATCCATTAAGGATGCCAACAATTTTTTATGAGTTAATATTTTTACTTTCATCTTCAACACTATTATGTTTTCTAACACACACACACACACACACACATATATATATATATATTTTGCTCTTGGTTTCTCAACTGACATGACTTGTTCATGAGCCTCTTGAAGTGAATTTTTTTCAATATTCCATCCCCTTTATGAGTAGATTAATTCTTTTTTGGTTTATCTTGTAATATAATATCACGTTTTATAAATATTAAAAAATAGAAGAGGAAGAAAAAGGTGTATTTGAGGATGTGGGATTTGATGACACCTTCAAGAGGTAGTTTTATAAATTCCTCAAATTTCATTGACATAAGAATAATTTAGTTCTATCTTGAAATGAAATTCACTTACATATCCCTATTTGACTAATCAAAAACTATAATTTAATAATATTATTAAAAGATACATGGGTTGAAAAACTGATATTCCTTGCTTGATAATGTGATCATTTCGAATCATTAAAATTTAATGACTTATTTTTTTGGTGAATAAAACCAATAAAACCTCTCTACATCGATCATTCTTTGAAAAAAATATCCCTAGTAGTGATTTTTCTAGTTGTTGATATCTTAAAAATAGAAAATAAAAAATGGAAAAAACAATGTTTGGGCAATATGGAATAAGACAAAGTGATAAGGGTTTATAAGAATTTATAGAGGCATATCTTAGAACCATTTGTCATATCTCAATTAGACAGTTTGAATTTCATTATGCTAAATTTATGAATTCATGTCTCCTATAATTATAAATTTTAACATCCCAAAAAAATATATTTGATTGTCTATGATATTAAAAAGGAGTTAAAATAATAAAATAAATTTACCATCAATTACAATGTATAAAGATTAATGAAAGAAGATTTTATTTTTTAGATTTTATCAACATAAGAATAACAATGATAAAGCCTTACAAAATTTATATTTTTAGTATTATAAGATATTCTATCAATGAAGATGATTCTAGAAATTATTTTATGATCTGGTTTATTATCCTCTATTGTATTCATGAGTAAATATACAAAATCACTCTATATGATAATTAGAATTAAATTACACTTTTCCCTATCTAAATTAGATAAATAAAGTATAAGGAAAGTCAATTGATGTTATATCAAAACATAAATCCCCCTATAAAATACTTGAATAAAATATAAATTGAATCATTTAATGTTATCCAAAAAATTGAAAATACCCTTATGAAGGAGTAAATCAAAATATAAACGAAAAATTTTAAAATTGAATTATTAAAAACATGAGGGATTGTATGTAAGATTAAAATACAACATTATGAGTTAAATGAACCCAGTACCAATTTTTTTAGCTATCATTATATAAATTATTTCATTGAACAAAATTTATGTTTATGGAATCAAGAACATATTATGTCCGGATATAAACAAAATAACTTCAAGAGCCTATATATTCTTAATTCCTATAAATTTAACATTAGAAATATATTTTGTGATATAACCCTTTTAATTTACAAATGACTGTCTTAGTAACATGGGACACTATGAGAGGGGTGGTGAATTATGATCATAAAATATTTAAGTAATTCTCTGGTACTATTTACTTACGATCTTGTTCCATTTTTAAAAAGAACACTTATTCAAACATCACTTTATCTTCTTACTCAACCCAATAATATAAAAAGCCCAAATATGGAACTGAAAATGCAATGAACATTGATATTTGAATTAGTTCTCCTAATTGGGGAAGATCTAATGAGAATTTATTAATTGAATTTTTGCATACTAAACCTACTATAACATTTTATTTCTATTGATACAATATTTAGGAAAGAATATTTTTCACTAAGAATAAATTCCATTCCCAATTTATATTAGGTCACTTTTTTTCAAGGGACAATATCTATTCATCTCTAAAAAGCACTAATTTGGTGAATTTTTCATTTAATATATTTCTAGATCTTTCTTTTGATTGAATACAATAACCAAACATCATGATTATTACATGTATTTTGTATCATAAATTCTTGATATTGATTCTACAATGAACATCACTTTTTTCCCAATTCCATCAACTAATATAAACATCAAAATTTCATTATTATTATCTTAAATATAATTAAATATATAAGTAGAAACATTACAAATAAATAATAAAAATTTAATTATTTTTAAATATATACGCATTCTTAAATTTATTATACTAGTCGCTTCCTTGATATTCCATGAAAACATGGTCTTCCCTAAATTTCATGTATCACTTCACATCATTTATATCATGTGTGATCTTAAATTATATACACAAAACTTCTCTCCTTAAACATAAATTTAATAAAATTCCATTAAAAAAATTCTCTAACTCGTATATGAAATAATTATCATTTTGTTGATTCCCATTCTCCTCTCAAAAACCGCACAATTCCTTCTCATTCTCTACTCCTGATAGTTCTTTTATATCTATTGTAGGATTGAAACAATGATGTATATGCTCAATATACAAGAGGGGGTGAATTGTACACTTTAAAATTTTCATTAATAAAGGAAAGATCTAAATTTAACAAAGTTAAACTAAGGAAATTCACAACACCTCTAACACTAATTGAAATACTGGGACGAAGTATGGAGTTACAAACATCTAATTATATACACTTGCTTAAATATGGAAAGTGATTCCGAAAAGCCGGTAGTGGAAATATGGATCTGGAAAATGAAACTTAACCAAATATTACAATATAATATTATACCTTAATGCGTATAGAATCTAACTGAATCAGAGTATACAAATGTAAGGAAGTATAAGATAGTTATACTTTATTAGACATACAAAATGCAGTAGAAAATATAAACATGTAACAAAAACAAGTAACAAGATATAAATCATTTAAACCAAATACAAGGGTATCCAACAACCTTGGATAAAGGTCCCTTGATTTATACTTTCAAGAAATTCTTTCTTACCCACACCTAGGTAAGCCCTCTTTACAAAGATTGGAGTCTCTATCTTGCTATCCCCACAAGTCGTCAACTTCAAGGTAGTTGGAACCTCTCTCTTTCTCAGTAAGGAATCCCTCAAACTTCAAGGTAGTCAGCACCTCTTTCTTCCTATCACTGGAATCCTTCAAATGTAGTCACCAACATTCGGAGTCGCATAAAGAAATCTGAACGAGCAGTTCAGTACACAAAAGACATTAAAAGATTCTCTCTCTAGAAATAACCTTAACAGTGTGTGGTATCTAGACTGATCAACTTCTTATTGAGCTCGTTCAAATGCGCTCATATTTATAGGATCGGTAGAAATGGTCAGCTCCCTCCTCCAACAGTCATATTTTCCTTAAATTTTGGAGGGACCTGTACAGGTGTCACACAACCGACTGTTAGTTAAAAATAGAATGGATGACATAATTTTATAACAAAACATGAGTAACTAAAAGCATGACATTGTTTTATAACAAACTTAACAAAATGGAGTGTAAGTAAAAAGTTCGGAGCCTAACAAAAAATTATATTCGGAGTCTATATTACAAGGATATTCGGATTCTGTTTATCAGAAGAATTCTGTGTCGAATTTCAAAAAAGTTTGTATCAATAATTTGTAATCAGAATTCACAACTAGAAATTCATAAGGATAATTATTCACTGGAATTCGTAATGAGAATTCATCAGAGAATTCTTAATGAGAATTCATCAGAGAATTCGTAATGAGAATTCATCAAAAAATTTATAATGAGAATTCATCATAGAATTCGTAATGAGAATTGATCGTAGAATTCATAATGATAATGCATCATAGAATTCGTCGTGAGAATTCATCACAGAATTCGTAATGAGAATCCATCACCGAATTCGTAATGATAAATCCTCACAGAATTCGTAATGAGAATTCATCACAGAATTCATAATGAGAATTCATCACAGAATTCGTAATGAGAATTCATCACAGAATTCATAATGAGAATTCATCACAAATTTTGTAATGAGAATTCATCACAGAATTTGTAATGAGAATTCATCACAGAATTAGTAATGGGTATTCATAAAAGAATTCGTAATGAGAATTCGTCACAAAATTCGTAACGAGAATTCAGCACAGAATTCATAATGAGAATTCATCACAGAATTCGTAATGATAATTAACCACGGAATTCGTAATGAGAATTCATCAACGAATTCGTAATGAGAACTGGTCATTAGAATTCGTAATGAGAATTCATTACAAAATTTGGAATTAGAATTTGTATCTTGAAACAGAATTCTTCATATCTATGTATTATATGATTCTGAGAATATAGATATGAATCCTATTTTTACACTTAAGAAAGAAGTTGATATGAACAATGAAAACAAGAAAGAGGTAAATTTCCTTAAGGGAATTTTCCTTATATAAGTAAAATAGGGGTAAAAACATTTTTTCTTAAAGATAAGGTGTTTGTGATTTTCAAAACAAGAATGAATGGAAAAGTCATAAGGAAAACCTTATTGACTCAACATCTATATGTTTACTTATTCATATAATATGGTAGAATTACGTGGAATGGTTTTAATTTAAAATATAAAATTCAAATCAATGTTAACATCTAAATTTTCATGCATCAATTGTAGTATTTGTATCTTCCTCATATAAATCAATATAATTGAATGTGAATGGGTAGTTCTGGGTTATCTGAATGAACTACAAACTAACTTGTGGTTATCAAGAGGTAAATTCTTCCAAATCCTTTTTTAAACACTTTTTGTGGAATAACCTAACTCTCTATGTCATGATGAATCAATTTCACCATAATTGGAATCCATATCATGATGTTTTGTAGTGTTGAATAATAATTCACAATGAAAATTCTTGTAACTATAATATTAAAACATCCTTACATCTGAAAAAAACATATCCAAATTATAATAAATACTTTTTTGTGTGGTCCTACTATTACCATTTAGAATATATAATGAAACTATAATCCATGGCATGGACACATCTAAATATCTAGATTAACTAAAATTCTCCTAGACTTCCTTTATGATGGAAGAGTCTTCTTGTGTTGTGGTTTCCTATATACTTTTAAATTACAACTCCTATTATGATGTTGAATGTTCTCCATAATGAAATGTACTAGAAAATAGTCCAAAATAAAATAATTTAATGAACCAAATACACATCAACCATGGAAAAAACTCTTCCATGTTATTTAACTAATTCAAAATATATTTTTCAATTGGACTTGTTATAGTATGGTACTTCCTATATGGATTGAAGAACTCTAAACATCTTGTGCGACTAAAATCCCCTTTTATAGCATCATTAAGAATTCAGATTACATCACTGTTATTTCCCTATACAAAGAACTCTTCTCTAAGGTGTCTTCTATTACTATATTTATTCCTTATTTCATCTCTATTTACTATATGCAAGAGTCAACCTATAATTCCTCCTCTTTCTAAAACTCCTAGATTACCTAAAAGGCTAGCTATGATTGAGTGTGGTTTACTACCTCATGGTTGCTGGATATACTTATGTTCATCCAAACATGGGATATATTTTTTAAACATATAAAACAAATCCAAAACAAGGCTTGTATCACTATGGTATATAGTCTTCTTATCACTTATATAATTTCAAATTATTTATATTATTTGTAGAATAAAATCTATATTCACTAAAATTAATTAGTCTTCCCCGTGTAATGGTGATGATAAATCTTCAATATTTTCACACTATAAAATTTGTAAAGACTATGGGAAACTTTTCTGTTATTCGAAATAAAACATTACTATAAGAAAAAAAATCTAATAATATATAATTATCCACGTTTTTGGAAGATACACCACCACAAAACATTATAATTCATTATTTTACTTCCTATCTTCATAAAAAATAATCACATTCCTTGAAAAAGTCATATATTATCTTTATTTCTTCTCATAATCTATTAATAAAAAACATTCAACAAAATCAATCATCATCATATTTCCCTATTTTATTTTCAATACAACCATTAATAGACTTCTGGGATTATCAAAAAATCTAATATAAAACTTATTAGTTTTAACAATCTCCCCCATTGGATTTTGTTGATAATCATTACTTATATAAAATCCAAAAACCATAACAGATATATATAATATCAATAGGAGATAGATATTGATACCCTATACTTATTTCATAATCAAATATCTTCCCCTGTTTGGATTTTATGGACTAGTTTTCTTCTAGATTTCTCTCCAGTTATTTGTAAAGGAGAAAAGTTACCAATACCGTATTTACTCCACCTTTTTCATCTTAATTCATTCAAAATATTTAAAAGATAATTCAACATTTCATCATACGTTTGAGAATTTTATAATACAAAATACTATTAACTCAATTAGTAGTCTCCTTCAATGATCATTCTATACCAATTGTAGGTATGTTATCAGAAACATTATATTTTTAAAAAATTCTAAATAGTTAATCAAATTTTAATATGTATACCTTGATAGTTTCATTCATATCATGAAATTATGAGGATTTAGTTTATAACTTTGAAAGGATAAATTAGTAAATCCTCAATGATGACTTAGTAAGAACATAACGTAGGAGGAAAGAGTCATTATTATAAAACTCAATATTTTCTATATCACACACTAATTTCATGAAAAACACATAAAACTTTTGAAGTGTAATTCCTCAAATTAAAAATACTAGGGATCTCAAATACAGTTACACCACAATGTTATTTTATAAGAAACAATGTATATAGTGTGTGAGAAATGCAATATATTTATTCAGATATCACCACTTTTAAATTGGAAACTATTTATATCACTTGAAATTCATGATCATTATTTATTCATAAGAAATTCACATTTTCAAAAAAGGATAAATAATCCTTTAATAATAATTATACATTCAATATGATTCTACTATTTTGAACACTATATATTGGATGAAACAATAACATAAATACACCACTTGAAGATGAATGTAAATTATTCTCATCAACATTATGTTTTCTATCAGAGTATGATTGAAAAATGGGGTCAATTTGTATTTATAAATTAATACTAAATCATAAATGCAATAATTTCATGAATAAAATTAAAGAGTTAGTGAGAATAAAATTTAAATAAAACATAAGTAATAACTCTTTGATAAATGAGTTCGACCAAAAATCAATACACGAGTGCCTATGTCTCCTCCCCTCCAGAGTCAAGGGAGGGTTTTATTAATCCCTTATCTATACAGGTATCCAAGATTTCCAAAAGTAAATGATACACTTGATTTTAAATGGTGTATTAAATAAACCTAATATAACACATAATTTTAAGTATAGAAAGATTGAAACCCAAAATATCCTTCTTTAGTTGTAGTGAGCACGAAAGGAGAAGGATGAAAAATAGTTTTTCCAATAAAAAACATTGTAATAGAATCTTAATTATATTAATAAGATATATATGAAAAATTTGGAGAATGATAAAAAAAATCTAGATAATGATATGAGGAGTTCAACAATTAAGCACAAAGAGATATAAAAAGTGGGAAAATAGCTTCAATACGGTAGTAGTACAATCTAAGCATTATTGGGGGTATGTTTAAATATATTTGGGGTTCTATGGTGATTCATCAGGCCTTATGGTCAAATATAGATATTATGATCCAAAATTCGATTATGGGGTCTGCTAGAAAGTGTTAGGTTTTGTTTCTGGAAAAGTATCACTGGCTTACTGCTTGGGTGATTCGGCTAGCTGGTGGGAATCTTAGGGATCACTCTGTCTATCAAAGTTCTTATTATATAGTGAGCCTATTAGATCTTATATTCCACTTGTAATGACACCAACTTTCTTACATTATTTCGGTGGATATCTGATGGGCACTGGTACATGGCATGTGGTTCTATCGTGGCTACCAACTATCCAATTCCTTGTCTTCAAATATCTAATGCTTTATCCTAATGAATTCAATTTAGACTTCCCTATATGCTACTATTAGGAACTTGTTTCGGAAGGATAGACTCCCAAACATAATATCTCAACATTATTACTAAGAAACATTCAAATGAACAGGTCAAAAACACAGTTTTTGTTTCTGTTCATTAAAACTACTAAGAAAGTGAGAGGTATAACAAGATCCACATTTTTATTCATCACCAAAACTTGAAATAATGAATGGAATTATTAGAATATGAAATTATTTATTATAAAAATATATCCAATAAATTTCTTTAAAAAAATCATTATTTAAAAATAAAATAAAATTTTGGTTTTAAAATCCAGTAGAATGATCAAAATAGAACATAAAATAAATTGATTTATAAAATAATTAAAAATAATGAATGATTTAAAACCGTTGAATATATTTTTAATTATTGTATAGCAAACAACTCCCCATATTTTATTAACAAAAATTCATAAATGATGTTAGATAAATAATAGATAATTCATTCATATTAATGGGAGACCCATCCATAAAATTCTAAACGACTGTTTGATATCCGGTTATTAATTTTCATCAAGGGATATAAAATAACAAGACATTAAATATATAAAATTGAAATTTCTATAATAATATATTTCTATTTTTAAAACACTAAAATATATTTCTGAAAATATTTTTTCCTACAATAGAAGTTATAAAAAATATATTGCATGTGTTAATACTTCAAAAATATAATCTTGATGTTACCATAAGGATAAATTTGTAAAAAAATTATTTCTCCATCAATAAAAATTTTAAATTTGAAATAGTATTGGACCGCCTCCGCCAATTAGTGCATTTAATATGAAATAAAATTCACCTTGATTTATTTAATAAATTTAAAAAGGAAAAATAACTATATATAAAATAATAATGTAAATATTTAAAAGAAAAAATAAATAATATAGTGAGATAAATATATCAATTATTTCAATAAATTAAGAGAAAAAAGATTAAAATAATTGATATATCTCAACTTTCTCCAATTTCGAAAGACTGTTTCATAAATGTGACATTCCTAACTCCACCATAATAAAATCCAAGTGATCTATGTCTATGTTTTTTTGAAAATATTTACTAATTGATGATTCTTAATTATGATTTATAGCATGATATCTCAAATTTGAAAGAGAATCCTTAATATGAGTTTCTAACGGTCAATGTGCTTAGTACAAGATTGTCGAATCAAATTCCTCGATATTTTAATCACACAATGATACATTCCATTTATGGGGTGGTACATAATATAATTTATTTTCATAATGAAACACATAGGATACCCAATATCTTCTCACATAATGAGCTTCTAGTTGGTCCTATCACAAATTCTATTCCACACAATCTTATTAATTTTTTAGTTGTTATCATTTATTTAAAATAATGGTTTTTTTAATAATATAATGAAATATAGAAATAAATTATCCTTAATGTTGAATAAAATCCAAAGAGAACTATATTGAGGATAAAAGGGATATTTCCTAAGTTTGGGCACATGGTTTCTTTTATTATTTATTAATTTATTAAATTCAATTTGATATTGGTTTTGCAGAGTAAATTTACTGGTAATCTCTACCTTTATTGGTCCTTTTTTATGCCGAGGAAATCACTTCAGAATTGGATAATTTCACCTCCCTCAATATTAAGTAGGAATGAATTCAATATAATGTCATGGTGGTTTCTTTCCGAACTCGTGCATTCCACTCTTATCCATCAAAAATATTATAGAATTAATTTATTTCAAGAAAAATAATAAATGAAATAATGAAACCTCGACTTGGGAAAAGCGTCAGGTAAGTATCATATCATTCACAAAGTGAAAAGAGACCAGAGTGTAAAGAGATAATGTATATATAATGAGATTAGTGTTTTAATAGAAATATATATTGAATAATTTAAAAATTCTTGAATTTGAATGATATATGAATTCTATACATAGGAAAATAAAAAGAAGAGAAATATGAATGAAAATAATGCTAAAGCAGCATCATCCTTACCATTTAGTGAAGCTAGGGATCCTTGGTATCTATTTCATTTTTTCAACCTCCCCCAAGTCATCTATTTATAGGGATTATCCCAACCAGGTCTCCATTAATGGGAAAATAAATTGTTAAAACATCATCACAAGTCATCTTAGGTTCATAATAGGAGTCCTCATAATTTATTACATCAAAATTTATTGTTATTTATTCTTTCTAAGGGATTCATTCTTAGAATATTTTTCATCACATGAAATGTGTGGGGCTATAAAATCCATTTTTGTACCTTCAATCCTTTTCACACGGTGAATAGTTATTTAATGATGTGAATAGTTTGGGGCAGGACTTATCACATCATGGATTCACATCTTCAAATTATTCATGTTACACTTCATGAATGAATTAAATGACATATAGATTGATTTGCAGACAATGTTTCTCAGAATCATCAGAGATCTTAATTTTAAGGCACTAGATGTGATCCATGAAATCCATGAACTCTTCTACTGCATCAATAAACCTCAAAAAATATGGTTTCCTCTTGCCCCAGTTCATTACATAGCTTCATGTGTCTGCAACCATATAAATGTGTTCTTCTTATTCATTTTCTAAAAATTATGTAGTATCATTACATAAATAAAAAAAATTAAATACTATTTAGAATAATATATTAAATTGTTAAATAATTTGTTTTATATACAAAAATATATGGAAATTATTACTCTGTCATGATTGTGTTATCACGCATAATAAGAACATGATCAAATGTAAGAAAATATTCTAATAGAGTTTATTTTATCCATATAATTTGGGCGCGATAACTCCTCACTGATATATATTCTACTTTATCTGTATAAAGATAAGTGGCTTTTAGATTATTACTACACCAAGATATGAGGTAGTTTCCATATACAGGACATGTAATACTTGTACTTTACCTATCTAATTAGCATCATCCCGATTCGGAAACGTAAAAACATATACGTGTAAAATAGACATATTTTGGATAAAATAAACCAATAATTTTAAAAAAAATTAATATATGATAATTCTTTTAATATCTTTTAAGTTATAATATTTAGTATTTAATTTAAAAAGAGAAAACATACAATCTCAAAGCATGATGTCTAGTTAGGTCATGGTATGTGATAGAAGGCTCCCAATAATACCAAGATAAATCTTATTGTTAACAAGTTTACATTTTTCGTCCAACATTATATTAAGTGATATATATATATGGGTGTACTTTTTTCCCTAATTAGATCAATACCAAAATGATTAATAATTCCATCATGGTATTTTTTTCCTAAAAATACTATTCTTATTTTGTGAAATTTGAAAACCAATGAAATTATTTTATTTCCACATAAAACTAATTAAAAATTATTTTATAATTAAATTTAAAAACATAATTACAAATAAAATATATACTAGAACAGAAAATTAAATTGTCTATATAAATTTTAGAAATTAAAAAATCACGTGAACAAAAATAAAAAAAAGGCAGTATCATTATTCCCATTTTAAAAAATTGAGAAGGAATTTAATTAACCACACATATGAAGATCGAGGGGAATGTTATAAACCATAAAGATAATTTTTCAATGTAAAAACGTAATTACAAATTTATAAAATTTAAAACTATGTATTTTTTGAAAAAAAAACATCCAAAATAAGTCCATTCAAAATGAAATTTTTACTGCCATTTTAAAATTGTAATCTTTAAATGTAATATAAATACCAATAATATTGAAATATATTTTATCTTAGAAATAGTAACAATTTACTTTCCTTAATAAAACTCTTTCTTTTGATTATAATCAATAGCCATTATCCTAGATTCGTTATGAGTGATGTTACATTTCCCATCTAACTTGAGCTTAAAATCCCATTTGGTACCAAAAATTGGATGATCATCAGTTCTATCAACAAGATTCAAAATATTATTCATTATAAACTTATTCAAATATATTTCCACTAAAATTACCCAATTTTCATAATTAATTTAGTCATCAATATTTTACATTTCTATGTGGGAACAAAGAGAATGATGTTCAAAATCAGTTAAAATAAACAATCAAGTATGATTATCATCTAGTAAATCACTGATCAAATTTTCTAAGGGACATTCATTAAATTCTAACCATGATTTTGGTAAATTATTTGATGGTGTTTCATTATTATCATCATTTTCATTAGAATGAGGTGGGTTTTTCACGTCATATTTTATCGGTTAACAATTTAATCACCAATTTATGTTTCTGGTTTAAAAAACTCTCATCAAATTTATTGTCAATTGAATTTTCAATTTTCATTTTAATTTTATTAAATTCATAGAATGATTTAATTGAGTAAGATTACCCTTGAAAATCAACTTCATTGGTTTTGGGGTAAAATTTTTCTATTATCATTTTTGTGTTAAGAACATAGAATTTAAAATCAAAACATTTGGTTGTTTTCCCTTCTAAATCTCATATGGGGTCTTATTAAGGAGGGGTCTTATGAGAACATGTTTTGAGGTATGCTAATTAGTATTGAATTAATCATCCCAAAAAATGAGCAAGTTTAAATTATTTCAATTGATATCATGAAATCTATTCAATAGTTTCATTTTATCATTATATAACCTACTTTTTTAGGGGAGTCCAATGATGGTAAAGATAGTTTTTAATAAATTTTTAAGTAAAATTTTTATCAAAATATTTTTCTTTAAACTATCCCCCATCAAAACCTAGAATGGATATGAACTTATACACTTTTTCAATTTTTATATTCTTTGTATATGAAGTAATAAATTTACAAGCATCACTTTTATGATCTAATAAATTAACTAAATAAAATATGTATAATCGTCAACAATCATGAAATTTTATAATTATTCTCCAATACATGCAACTTGAGTCGGTAAAAATGATAAAGGTGTATAAGATCAATTGACCTAGAGGTAAAAACCAATTGATATATTTAATAGAATAATTGTATTTCTTACCATGTCAGAAAGGATCACACGTGATATAATTTTTGAAATTCAATTTTGAAAAATATAAATTTCCTTGGTTGAGGTTGAGTTTACATGTTTGTATGTGTGATACGATACCCATTATTTTAATCATTCATCCATGAATCATTATATTATGTTCTTAAACATCTAACATGTTGGGTAAGTATAGATTTAAAAATAGTTGTAAAAACATTTTAAAATAATGTGGCTGAAAAATAAAATAATTCCATCCAATTCAGAAAAAAATTTACAAGCCTCATTTTCAAGAGAATAACTAATAACACTATCAAAAAATTGTAAAATAATAATTGAATTATGTTTTAAATCATTAATATATAAAACATATTTTTTAATAGTATATTTTTTAAAATAAATGTTTCTTATTCCAATGATCATACTACATGAGTTATCACCAATGGTGACATAGACTCCATCAATAATTTCAAGATGATTTAACTCGGATTAGTCACCACACATGTGTCTCAATTACCTGATGTCCATGTACAAAGTAGATCTTTGGGATTTTCTCTTCAACAATTTTCCAATAAAAAATTAAAAAATTAAATAATTTGGTATCAAAATTTCATTTCCACATATGTTAGCTGAAATAGATTTCGAAAACAATAATTTTTTAGAAAAAATAGTTCTCAAAAAGATATTTCAGGAGGGGGTGCCATTTTGGGACTCCAATATCTCTAATTTTTTCAATAGAATTCATAAATTAGATGAAAAACATTATGAAGATAATTGATAATTTTTTTCTTGCAAGAATAATCTTACAAAATTAGTTTCTTTAGAGGAACTAGATTGATTTAAAAATCCTATACCAAAATAATTTTTCTCATGATATTGGGAACCCAAAATATTATTTAAATATAATTATTATTGGGTGAACTTTTAATGATAATTCATGTGTTTATTAATTTAATAATCAAGTTTTTTATTTAGTTTATATTTTAATATTAAGGATAATTGTTCCATTTCTTTTCATAATTATTTTCTTTTAGAAACATTTTTATTATACTTATTCATAAGCTCTATAAATTTTGTAGTAAGTTTGAAAAATACCTATTATAATTTTGATCAAGAGTATTTAAGATCTTCCTAAATTGGATGAATAGATTAAAAATAATAATTGGAGTAATTTATCTCATAAATCACATAAATATCATCCGTGATACATTTTCAACTATCATCTATTGATTCAGTTAAAGAGAGGTATTCGTCAAATTCACTCCAAGTAGAATCCATAAAGTACTTCTTTATTAAATCCTTTTATTGCATTTATGGAGCTCTTTTTGATGTGTTCCTTCTTTATGAATCAATTTAAAGTTACATCTATTTCACTATTACTATTATTCTTTTTGAAATGGTGTAATGATTCCTTATTCTTCCTAAATTTTTTCATCTATTTGTATAACTGTATAATTTTGGAATAACCTCTAAAAGAGTCATAATTGATTTAATTAAAGGAAATTTTATTCATCTCCATGGCCTACTTAGATTATATTTCAAATTCCATCTTCATTGTAATTTCATTGTTCATGTGTGGCCAAATAGGTTCTTCTACCATCATTTTCTTGTGGTTACATTTTTTTTGAATTTTCATTAATTTGGGTGAATAATAACATGAAAAAAACCGAAGGTATATTCATTATGAAAGTATATATAGATTTATCAACAGAAATAGATTTTATACCATTTATTGATTCAATAAAATATTTGTAAATTTTATTTGTAAAATCATTATGATGAATTCAATTACTTTTAAAATATTGATACTACATGTTATGCGTAGTGTCTTGGAAATTATTAGTGCCTTCATGTGTGGATTTATAAAGATTCCAAATTTCATGTGTAGTATTAAAAGTGAGAATATAATTGAATTAATGATATTATATCCCTTAAAAAGGAGAGTTCTTTTATTTTATATCAATTTAAAATGTTGAAATATGATCAGGATCCCATTTTCCCTCATATTTTTTATTGGCTATATAAAAATACATTTACATTTTCTAAACAAGATAACCTATAATTCAAATAATATTAGACAATAATTTTTCCAATAACCGTAATTTGATCAATAAATTAAATGGGAACAAATCATTTTGTATCCTAAAAGAGAACCTTGGGAGATAGAGGAAGTGGATTCCCTTTATGATCATTCCTTGAAACTAAAGATGTTTTAGAGGATAAGTAAGTATTTCATAAAAAAAATTGGTCATGTTAGGATGAATGTCACGACGTATCCTCAGGGCCCATGTCGTGACTACGCCAATCCCGCCATCCATCGTCCAGGGGCTGGCGACTAGCACCAAAGGCGTAAAACCCAAAAGAAGGGAAGGCATTACCATTAAAGAGTAAACAAACACCATAGAGTTTGTAAGTGAAGTAAACACTAAGTAAAACTGGGTACAAGGTAATTGCTAAAAGAAAATTGGCTTGTATACAAACACAACTGAAAGTACAGTAAAACTGAAAGGAATTTATAACAGCAGAAAGTAAAAATGCAACATTGAGTCATCCTCCAGAAATCCCACCTAAAGGGTCGGTACAGATAGTCTCCTCCGCTCCTCGGTCCAACCATCCGCTCTGGGTACATCCCACCATGTGGTCCACCTTCGTGTACCATCCAGCTCTACAAGCCTCCACCTCGATCAGTGTTCTCCATAGTCTGTATCCAACACAACGTAGTACGGGCATAGCCCATGCAGGGGTGAGTATACGATACTCAGTAGGGACCCCGAGACCCCCGAAGGTCTCTCAGAATCCACAAAGGATAAACCACGAAGGAAATATACAATCATGAAGTATCAAATGACTCTACTTAGGTATATTCCCATACATATACCTAATTCATCAGTCACAGTTTGGATCTAGCTCCCGAGCCCAAGCACAACCCAGACCACATAGGAAAGCACTACCCAATCCACATAGGAAAGCAAGTCAACCACATCAATGATAATGATTGAGAATCAAGACTCAGCTCACATAGTTATATGCTTCGTATGGAGAGAGATGATCAGATGTAGTCACTGATTCATCTAAGCTGTCAGGCCCACATATGATATAAGACCAGTTAAGCTGTTGGACCATCAAAGGATACAAGACCAGCAACTCTGTCGTACCCACATAGGATACAAGTAAAGAGTCAAATACTGCCGGAACCACATAGGATACAAGAGTAGTAGTCAAATAATGTCGGACCCACATAGGATACAAGAACAGTAGTCATTGTCGTCGAACCCACAGAGGATTCCAGAATGGTCGTCATCGCTGTCGAACCCACGGAGGATCCATGTACAGTCTTCCTCACTGCTGAACCCATGGAGTATCCAGGTACAGTCGTCCTCGCTGCAGAACCCATGGAGGATCCATGTACATTCATCCTCACTGTCGAACCCATAGAAGATCCACATACAGTCATCCCCCCTATCGAACCCACGAAGGAACCAGGTACAGTTGTCCTCATTGTCGAACCCACAGAGGATCCACGTACAGTTGTCCTCACTGCCGAACCCACGGAGGATCCAAGTGCAGTCATCGTCGTCATAGTCGCAGCTAGCTCTAGGTTTCCCACACACAGCATGCTCGATTCCGGGATGCTCTGCTCCTCATGAAAAAGAGATTCGTTACATCAACTGTCACGAAGTCCAGAGTTGATGTATCCCAAAGTTTCGTCTCGTCCAAAGAAACCCGACGCGACAGTCGATGCGTCAATCAGACGCCCAGTCTCAGAGTTATTGGATCTTCCGTTCTAAGGGCCCTGTTGGTTTTTAAGCTAAAACCAACCCGATCGTACTCCAGCTACATCCAAACCTCAAGTGAAGTACGCCAAAATGATCGTCTCAATAAAAGGATCCCAACGCGATGGACGGCACGTCAATCGGATCTCCGGTCCTTATGATATAAGCATTTCCTCTCCATGGGCCCGGTTGGTTTCGAGTTTGAACCAACCCAGTCATACACAAACTTTTCCGAAATTTCAATTGTGATATATCGAAACGACCGCCTTGATTCAAGGATTCCAACGTAATGGACGGTGCTCCGGTCGGAGGTCTGTAGCTCATGTTATGGGCAAAAGACCGAAAGTGGTCCGAAGTGGGGGGTCTGGACACGGTCCGACCCAGCCCAACACCCCTGGGTTGGCCCAAACCGGGTCGACCCAACCCGGGTCAGGGTTTCGCCCGGTAGGGCGCCACCTGGCCCGGCGGGGCGCGGCCCGACCCGGTCCGCGCGACCCACCTCGGCCCTGCCGGGGGGGTGTGCGCTGGCTCGGCCAGTGGGCCGAGCTGGGGTACGCGGTCCCCTGCCCCTTTAGCGCTCCGCAAACACGACGACTGATGCCACTTCTTCAAGGATCCTGTGCGGCCGCGTGATCCAGCTCCTCGCCGTCGCAGCTTCAGCCGTGGCAGCTCCTGCCGGTGATGCTCCGGGGCGCCGCTGGAGTTTTTTGCGGGCCACCGGAGTCACTCCGGTGGTCCGTTCTTGCTCACGTCTGTGCCTATGGTCATCTTAGGACCCGTAGATTACTTCGATGGCTTACAATCGTCAATTCGGTCCCGTTTGTTTTGTCTCCATGAATTTAGTGCATCAAGAACAAACTAGCTGTGGGTTCGAACATGTTCGTTAGTCCACACCAACCGTGTTAGTGGTTCAACCATTACTAACAATTGTATGTCACGCCCGGGATATAAGATTCACATATGAAAACATTAATCAAAATCCCCTACCTCAATAAAGAAGGAATTCTTCATCATCGTGGTAGATGGCGTCACGGTAGACGGCGTCGTGGTAGACGACGTCATAGAAAAAGGGGTTTTGTAGGCGTCGATGGAAAACGATGAGGAGGAAGCGGTGTCTCCTCTCTTGTAGTGGGGAAGAGGATTGGTGAAGCATCGTCAATCTTCGAGGAACCGGCGTTCTTCATCATTCTTCATCGGAGATCAGCGTTCTTCGGCATTCTTCGTCAGAGGTTGGCGTTCTGCCCCACAAAACGAAGCTCTCCTTCTTATTAAAATAATAGGTTCCCCTATTATTTTATTATCCACGCAAAGAAACTCTCTCATAATTAAATCACCACACTAATTAAAATGTGTCGACATTTAATTAAGGAAGGGAGAGAGAAGGTTCCCCGTTAATTAATCGTGTTGGCTGTTAAATTAAAACAGGGGAAAAGAGGAAGGTTCCTCATTAAAATATGGGTTGGCATAATTTAAGGGATTGAGGTGACATTAAAAAAGAATTTTTGTCAAAATAATGGGGGTTCTTAAATATATTTAAAGGGAATTAAATGGTGGGGCTCTTGTGGCCCCACCTCTCTTAAATCCACACTTTGGTAGTTAAGTTGTTGTGGGCCCCACCCTTAACTACCCAATGGAGGAAAAACCTCCTCATGAAATAAAAAATTGTACCGACAATTTATTGTTTATTTCTTAAACAATCCCCCAAAAATTATCTTCTCCTATTTTGAGAATGCATATGCAGTAAGTAACCCATTAAGAAATAACCGGCACTACGAGTTTATCGGTGCCCTCAGATTTCAATTCCGAGCACCGGTTCGAAAGTTACAAAAACCTGCTCATTCGTTCACTGAATGTACCCGATCTAAACTTCGAAAATTGATTCCGGGCACACCGGGCCTCGAAATCAAGTGCAGTCAGAAGCCACAGACTCGTAAAATTCCAAAGTATTTATAAAAAACATTTCCTTGAAATTCACGGGTCTTTACAATGAAAATATTGTGGGTGAATTAATTTATAATAATTTAAACAAAGTAAGATATAAATTCATGAGATAAATAAAATTATTGAGTATGTTAATTGGGAAATTAAAATAAAAGGAAAGGCAATACACATTGATGATGGATCTCAGCTAAACACTCAATGAGTTAGGGCCTACATATCCTCCCTTCATGATTATTCATAGTGTTGTATTAAGCCCGAGGATTTATTAGTATCCAAGTTATCAAAAAATGATGATGAAACTAAATTTTCACTTGTGTAAATAAGAAACATAATACAACAATAAATTTTATGTGAATAAAGAGATAAACCCAAAATATATCACATTAGTGGTAGTGAGAACCCAAGAAGAATTTATATGAACATTTTGTATAAAAATAACATTAACTACACACTCTCAATTATCTCAATAATATAGATAATTAAAAATTATATAATTAGAGATAGATGAGAAATATAGTAATGTAGTACAACAATTTTTCACAAATATAGATCAAAAGATGAAACTGTGGTTTCAATATTATAGAAAAAAGAATAAAAGACTTTATAGGATGTTTTCAAGCTTGTGGTGGTCATGTGGCCATTATTGGGGCCTAAGAGGTTTTATATAGACATTTGAGGACAAAACAAGTTGGACGTGATCATTATCAATTGATAGTTTTTTTGGGGAATAGAATCACTGAAAAGGAACTTAGGACTAGTGACTATCTGGTGGGATTATTAGTTCTAACCTTGGATATCTAGACTCTACCACTAATTCAATAAGACTCCACAAGCTGGTCGGTGGTCTTGAAATATCATAGATACACTAGAAAATCCACTGTTTTTTTACTGGCCTAGTGTTAGTGATCATGTGGGTACTGAAAGAACCCGGGTGGTTATTTTTTTCCTGCTCTCTATATAATAATTCTTCCTAGTGACGGACATTGAAAAAAACTAATAGGACCCTATTGATCAATTACTTTGTTCCGTGGACTCCAAAACATAGTACCTCAACATTATAATTAAAATAAACTCAAATAAAATGATTATAAACCCAATTAGTGTTTGTAATCATTGAAATTCTTAAGAGATATATTGGTATAATATAATTATCATAAAAATACCAATAAGATACTAAATTAGTAGTTAATAAATAATTATAATTCATCCATGAATGTTGTTTCTTGTTGATTAGGATTTCCATCTTCTTCGAGGACTAGAAATTCATAGTAACGCTTGACATCATTAATAGAATTCTATAATTTCTTTAATACCAATTAGAAGAATCATGTATTTATTTGTGAAATATTTTTACTTTAATTTACTCTCTATACTGGTTTTACCTAATAATTTCCGCATGATTAATTTTTTTAGTTATATTTTTTCAAGGATATTGATACATATAACATCTTTAGATCAGTGGTAGATCTTGTTTTTTCTTAAAACCAATTTTATTTATTTATTAATGTCTATTTTTGAATGATATTTTTGACATTTTTACCATTGGTGATACCATTTATAATGATAGGGATATTTGTTATATATCTAAAAACACTTTTAGAATTTTTATTTCAACTAATTCGCCTAATTTTAATGCACATAGAGTGAAAATATGTCTTCAATAAAATAATACACGCTTTCATTTTCCATTTATCTCTTTTGGATTCATATAGAAAATGGGTCATATCTCCACCTTAATCATGCATCACTCCAATTATCATATATAGAAATTATATCCATGGGTAGAGAGTTTGTTTTCAAGCATACTCTATTATAGGAATGCAGTTAGAAAAAATGACCCAACATATTTCATTCCTATTTTATAAAATTATTTCTAGTGGTATTCGTTTCAATTTAACCACTAATGCATAGTTTCCCCTAAAAATAGTCTTTATCATACTTCTCCTCCATTGGATTTTTAAATGATCCATGTGTGTTAATAATCTTAAAAATTCAACTAGTAGATGTTTCCTTGTTTTTTATAACAAGACACATTGGATTCATCTTACATGAACTAATATTTATTTTTTTAGAGAGATTAATATCCCTATTAAAATTCCATTTCATTTATATATAATCTTTTAATTATTCCCCATGCTTCTTTTTCCATGTAATGAAAAATCCACCAATCATATGTTCATGATTTTCAGTGGTATAGATAAAATCATGCAAGAAATCATTTTTAGTGTACATTATGACCATGGGTGAAACATATTATTTATAATTTCTCTACATACTCTCTAATTATCATTTTAGAATGGTTGATGTGACTAAAAACACTTTTAGTTCCTGTTATTCTTTTTGTTTTTTTTCGTCATTATTTTCTTCCAAAACAATAAATATGTTCTTTAGTGAGACAAATTGTACTATATTTTGATTTATTCTTAGCCTACACATATTATTGTTTTCCCATAATAAATGTTTGGAATAACCTATAAATGATACTTAGTATATCCTATTTTCCATTATTTTTCATAACACATTTAGTATTAATATTTTTTATCGATGAAACTAATATCTCATTATTCCTTTGAAGACTCCTTGTCATGGGAGTTAAGGAACTCATATTTGAAACTTCATAACTATTTTTGTTTCAATACATTTATATATGATTAATATTAGTCTAAATATAAAATCTATTAATGAATGCATACCTTATATAATATTATCATATTTGAGACATATTTGCGGCAGGTCTTACTCATCTATAAAGGCATAAATATTACATAAAGTCACACATAATGTGTCCTAATATTCACCAAAAATAGAACTATAGTCCAAAATTTCATTGAGATATAATTAGTCTAGATTTATTAATAGTTTTTTTATTCTTCCCTGATTCTAAACGGTTTTTATTTTTTCTAATCATGGAAGTCTCTATGTGATAATTTCCAGACTTTATCATTGTATTTGTGGTATGATTCTCTCCCTCATGTATCTCAATCCTCATGTCCTTATCCTTATGATGGAATTATTAATTTTTAGATAGATAATTATTTTATTGAGTATAGTTATCATATTATCACTAAAAATATCTCTTAAGGAACACTTTAACATCACATAGAATTTATCCTACATTATTTATAACACTAACTCAAGGAAAAAATCATCATTAAAATCACTTTGTTCTTTTTTTTATTAGTTATTTTAATGGTATAATTTGATCTATATATTCCTCATTTAACTATCTATTACATTATTTTAAATATGCATTATAATATATATTCTTTTCACCATTTACATTAACAAATTATACTCAACACTTTAACTCTTGAATCTCCTCCTATTTTTACACAAACAGTTTCCAAATGAACCACATGATGTGGTAGACTATTCTCTAGAATCATCTTCAAAACATTTAGGTGATGTAAAACCAGTATTTTATTATTTTTAATAGATAAATTTTATAATGTTATAATTAGTTATAAACTAGGAATAAACTTTATCCACCTCATTGGAAAAGTTATATTTCTTAGATTATTTGTTTATTTTCATTATCTTATTCTTCATAATTCAATAAAAACGAAATTACTATTCAATATAATTCATATACATACATTTAACTAGTTTATATTTTTAACTTGTATAGCTTACATGGTTTTTATTACTAAAAATGGATTCACCATCATATAGCTATTCTAACATCATCCATAATTCATTATAATTTTTGTAATTGGAAATATTCCTAAATACAACTGGTTGTTAAGTATACCTAAACGCATTATTAGTATATGAATCAATATCCATATTTATTTGATCAATATCATACATTGTTCAATTGTTACATCCCAAAGAAAATTAAATCACCAAAATATTTCGTATGATTCAAATATATATATCCATATTATAAATAAACTTCTTCATCCGAACAGAAATAACATTTCCATAAAATACCAAATCCTTCATTATTGATGACATATTTGGGATATTCCACAAATAATCCCTTCATGTATAAGTCCTGATAAAATTAAAAAATAACTTATTAGCTTTGATACAACTTATAGGAGCCTGATACAACATGAGAGGGGGTGAGTTAAAAGGACATAATGTTTAAACATTTATCATCATCCCATTCTTTATGATCATTTTAGCATTTTTGAATTAACACTTATTCATAATTACTTTGATATTCTTACTCAAACTGATCAAATCACAAGAACATATATGGAAATGTAAATTCAATGAACATAGAGATTTTTTGTGGTTCCCCTAAATAGTGATACATATAATGATCTTCAACATAGAAATGTGTTGGTGTAACAAATCTGTTATAACATATTGGTTGTATATATACAATATTTATGTGAGGGTGTACGTCACAAAGTCTCGTTACCTTTACAAGTTTAGAAAAGCTACAAGTTTTAAGGGTCACTCCAACTTATTCTCCTATACACACTATATTGGTGAATTTATCAGTTCATGAACCAATATATATCACCAAAATTTAGTGAAATAACGGCCACTTTCTGTTCAATGCATGAATTATGAATCATAGATTATTAATATTGATGTAATAGTGAATAATAAGTGATTCTACAAATTTCATTACCAAATATGATCATGAATATTTCTTTATTAATCTATCAAGATAATTCAAATCAATTGAAAAACAGTGGATAAAAATTCAATAATAATAATTATTATTTAATATGTACTATTTGTTACCAAAAAAACCCAAATGATTCCCTAATATTCCATACAGAACTGATCTTCCCAGATGTGTAAAACACTCCACTAATTCTCTATCACGAAAAATATGTAATAATGTGCACAATGATCAACACCTCTAATAGATCCTTGGTAAAATTACATTTATCAATAATTATATCTCAAATTTGGATATGAAATAAGGATCTTGTCATGGATACATATTCACTTCTCTTTGAGCACACATTTCTTTCTTATTCTTTATTCTCAATATTTTTTATATATTTTTATCCACATTTTTTCAACATATTATAACATAACCTAGAATTTTTGGAATTTGAAATTTTAAATTCATATTAAAGAAAACATCTATATTTTCCCATATCATTTTAACCCTTTGGATCTTCTTCACATAATTCTCCACAATTTACTTTTAATGGGTAGCTTTGGTTTTTCCAAATAACTACCAACCATCCAATAGATTCTAGATGATAACTTCAATTAAATTTGATCAAGAAAGACAAATTATAATTTATAATAACACTCATTTTCTATGTTTTATTGTTTTGGTTTTTACCTAAAGTAAATAATATATGTGTTATAAAAAAATAACTTTAACTGAAATCGATATATAGATTTATTTTGATATAGAATAATACTTAACAGTGTAGCATCCTAAAACATTAATCTTCAAACATCCTTCAATCATAAAAAAAAACCTAACCACATTTAATGAAATGCTATGTGGAATGGTCCTAATCACAATATTAATAAGTGGTGGTAAAACCATAATATGTAGCATGGTAATTTCCAAATCAATAGTGAAATGGAAATTTTCTTACACTTCATTTATGATGCAACAATTATCTTCTGTTATGGTAAACTACCTTCCTATAAATTTCAAATCCTATTATGAATTAGAATATTCTCTATGATTCAATGTCCTATAAGATCATCGAAAATTAAATCATTTTTTCAACCAAATACAAACCATCCATGGATCAACCTCTTCCTTACAGTGGGTATGGGTCAATCATATATTTTGATCAGTCTAATTACAACATGGTATTTCCTTTATAGCCAAGAGGAATCAAAAATATAAATTTTGGCAGAAATTACCTCATTATTTATCTATTGAATGGTTTTTTTCGGGGACCAAATGTAGTATCCATAAATTGATGTTTCACTTATACATGTGGTTTCTATATCATCCATTGAGTACAAAAATCCTACCAGATAACTCTCGTGGTGGATTCCCACATCAGATAAACATTATTATGATTTATCCCAATACCATGTTACTTCATAACAACCACCTCATTCATTTAATTCTTAAACTAAACTATTCTAGTTCTTTTTTCTCCTACTCCACCATTAGAACCTAAGTTATTTGTGGTTAAACCTGGTCTAATGAATAATGGTGGCTAGCTGCTGCAATGATCATCAAAATTCTAGCCATATTTTTAAACATGTAAAACACATCCTTGGTGTATCCTGTATCTCTATTGTTTGGATTTTTCTTGTCACATATATACCACTAGATTCTTCCTACAATTTTAAGAACAAAAATAAAGTTCCCCCAAATTATAGAGTCTTCAAAAATCTTGGTGATGATAAATATTCTAAATTTTCACTCCATAAAATCATAAACAACCTAGGAAACATTTTAGTTATTTATAATATAAATCCTTTATAAAAAATAACCTAAACATCTAGAATTATACCAAAATTTAGAGGATACACCTTATCACAATTTCTGACTTTTTTAATGGACAATAAATCTTCACCAAACAATATCGTTTTTCTTGCACACTCCATACACTATAGTTAGTTCTTATCACTAGAAATTTTTTAACATAATTCATTAAAATCAATCATCATCATTAATTATTTATTGATATCCAATCCATATATCAATCACCTTATGTAATATAAAAAAAATTAACCAACTTCTTGGTTAAAAGAACTTTTTTATAATTAATGATACGAATATCTTCAAATGTGAACCACTTTTACATATACAAAAAAAGTGTACTCTTTTTATTGAAGTAATTTGTGTAAAATTTTGACGCTTCAATGGATTTTCTACCACATATGGAATTATTTCTTGTTTTCCCAAATAAAGTGTGGTATGGAACTACAACAGGGGGTTGAATTATAGTCTGAAATGTGATAATAAATTTTCACCCCATTATCTAATTTTGGGAAGATAATATAATTTCCAATCAATATAAAATTTATCATAGTATAATATACATATGTGGTGCTTGAATTGTGAAAAAATAAATTTAATTTATATAATTTATGGTAAAGATAATGACATAGTAGAAATTATAGAAATTAATGTAATCTTGTAACATCCACTAATCTGGAGCTCTATCATGGGGGTGAAAGAGTTGGTTATGATACCAAAATCATGCCTCCCCATATGAAGAAGGATGTCATCTATCGTTAGGTGTTTGATATATATAGTAGTGAGACTATATCCTATAGTAAGAAGTGGCATGGTAGTATAAATATGGAATATAAATAAAATAAATTAGAGTAATACACATAGAAGAATCTATATAACAGAAGTGGGAAATAAAAGGAGAAACGAATATACTAAAAATTTGTAAAAATATAATTTTATTATGGAATGTAACCTTATGTAATGCTAGAGTAATAGAAAAAAAATTAGAAAACTAAAAAAAGACACAATAGTCCCGAGCCTCAAACCCCATATTGATCCCATCTCCAAACGTCAGCCCAAACAGCAAGCAAACACTCAATAGCAAGGTCCCTTTCCCACATCCAATCCTATATCCCTATACTATTCTCGAGTACCAAATGGAGGCATGGATAGGTTTTGAGTATTAATCAGTATGTTATCACCACCATGTCTAAAAAAAACTAGTCTAATAATAAGTTTACGAAATAATTCAATAAAAAGGGTATTAATTAATTAAATGATTAAATTAATACCACATTAACCTGCATCGACATCGTGCAACAATGACTCTGACTATGTATCACAAACATGCCAATCATAACCATATAACTGTGGTAAAACAAAACATTCCTTAGTTCTAGAATGGAATGTCTACAAGAATATCTCACATCTATGTTAACCATAACTATATAAACATGGTAAAACATAACCTTATAACCACGTTATAAATCTCACAAATATTTTTCAAATCCCATTATATAGGCATTTCATAATATAATCAGGTACAAGCTTGGTATATTTGTATTTCATCATGTATAGGGGACATTCTTGGTATATAATAATTTGAGCTTGCGTCTCAGGGTCACGCCTATTATATAAGGATTTTAGCATGTGTATTGGTACATAGACTGGTATATAAACAGTTAAACATTTAACCCTAGGAATAGTTATCTATATGAGTATTTTATCATTCATCAAATTGTCTAATTCCCCATATATTTATTATAGAATTTATTATAGAACATATCTAAAAAATAAGGATATCACGATATCACATCATCGGGATCAACGTTTAATTACAAAAATTATCAATTATCATCAAATTACAAATTTCACATTTCAATTGGTCATAACCAATAACATGCCAATTTACTCAATATATAGTTCAATCCTAGGTAAACCTATTTCAATCATTCTCCCAAAATCCTTTTCATGTAATATGCACATTAATCCAACACACAATTCAATTATAATCAAAGGATTTATCTCCAGAATGGAAGCTACATGCAATCTCAATAACCATTTCGATCCAAAGGTATTATAATAAAATAATCCAATTCATCATTTATTTTAATCAACAGATGATATGTTTGAACAATTTGAATATTGAATATTCATGACAAATATCAATCAATAGGGTCTGGTTTTAGACCCCATGCCTTTAATAGAAAAAGAACACAACACTTATAATGGAAAATTCTTATAAGGAAGAAGTTGTGGATGACTGCAAGAAGTGTCAAATATCAAAACTGGGATCAGATGCATGATCGGGTCATCTAGGATTGAGGGAAGGCTTCCAAAATCACTTAGAAAGTCTCATTAGGCCATGAGGAAGAATCTTCATGTGATATGGAATTAAAATCAACCACATGGAACACATTAATGGAGTGGGTTAGAGAATTACATGGTGCGTAATATTGTTATAGGTCATGTAATTCATTTTAGAGGGATACCATGAGAAATTAGTCACTACAGTATAATTTTTAATTCTACCAAACATTACATTATGTGTAATCCATTTACAAGGCATATAAATGTTATTCATATAGATTTTCAACCCAGTTTCCTTAGAAATACCCACACCCCATTCTATGACTCTCAACATCCCAAGAACCTTGGGTAATACATGATCGATTTACACTGGGACTCCATTAATGAATACAAATATACCTCCCTGGGATTTTAAGTCATTTTCTACAAAAAAATATATCCATCTCAAAATAAGACAAGGCCACCCGGGCTCAAATGGAAAACTCAAAGAGGGATATACAAGAAAAAATACTTGAACATAAAACCACCCAACCATATAACAGCTCATCATCTAGCTACTCCATGCATCACTATGGGGTCTTAGTGAACAATTATGTCCAGTGTGATGTCGTGTAAGACTCCATTTTCCCAATTTTCCTCTTAAACATTCCGATTATACAACTTCACTCAAACAAATGGTATAGTCCTGTCCTAGATATACTTCTCACTAAGTTCCCTATTCCACGTTGGATTCTCCTCAAATGAAGCTTCAGCACTAAGCCCATGTATTCTATCACTACCACATGTGAAGGTTCTGAATAATATTTAAGGAGTATTGAAATAGGAAACACATCATGTATGGTACACTAGCATTATATAAATAAAATTTATACACCACTGGACCAACCCTATCAGCTATCGCAAATGGACCAATAGTCCATTGAACTAGCTTTCTCAATATTCTGATGTGGCATATCCCTAATCTAGACAAAAACGGGAGGAAAAAAACATGGACCAACCTCAAACTCTGGAGTTCATCTCCAGTGGTCGGTATAAGATTTCATCCAACTCTGTGTGGTCACCACCTATTGTCTAATTAACATCACTTTATCATATGTCTCATGCATGATACAATTCCCAACAAGTGATGACCCACCTACCTCTAAAAAACAAATATGTGAATGTAATTTCCTTACATACAAATCCTCTAGTGGTTTAATTTATATTTATTCTTAGAGGATGTTATTATATAAAAACTCTATTTGTTCTATATTTTTCAACCAATAATCCCCAAAATCCCTAACATATGCTCATATAATATCCTCCAGAACCGAAATAATGCTATCATATTGATCGTCAATATATGAATGATATGTTATACTCAAAAGAACACGTGATCTCATATCCTTATGAAGACCCTTCTATAAACATAATGTTAAATGAGGATACCTATCTAAATAAAATACACGTCAAAACATCGTGCATCCTAACCACCTCACACATGTAAAGACTGGCCAGATAATAAAATATGAAAATCTCCCTGATATGAATGAATTAGGATACCTCTATATGTCGATCAAAAATCACCAATAAATAATCATTCTAACATGTATTCCAAGGTAATCCTCTCACAAAATTCCTAGTGATATCATTAAATTCTACTCAAGAATGGGAAAAGGATGCAAAAGACTTTCATGACTCTAAGGCTCATCTTTCATCTACTAATAGGTAAGAAATCTAGCCATGAATCATATTACCACCATATTCATATATGTCCATCAGTATTGTTTACAGAGATCATGATATATATTTTTTAAAAAAGGATATACTACCCATTTAGAATAATGAAACTCCCACATCAACTCAACACATAATTCAATAGGAACCCATACTCATCCATATAAAAGAATAAAATTTCCATTTCGATGATACAATCTTGAAGACTTCACCATACCTTGTAATTTGTTTCTCATAACTATGATCTATGGATCATATAATGATTCGGTCTTGATCCCATACAAATTCATGGGTGTAACAGACCTCAAAGATAATGTTATGCATCTCCAATAATCCTACACATCTTGATGAATTTCTACAATGAGGGTTATATCCCACCACTCACCACAAGACTCTCATAATGAATCTTCATGTGTCTCTCACCTAAAAAAGTCAACAATGAAATTTACACTAACTAGTGTATAATTCAACTTGAAGTTAAAAGATTGTAGATACTCGATCTACATCATCCGCCAAATTTTCAGGTCCAACTGAGAAAAGATGTACTTGAGGATCTTGTAGTCTATGTATAACACAAACCTATCACCCATGAGATAAGGAATCTATCATATTAGGTCACTTACCACTACTTTTAACTCCAAATCCAGAGTAGGGTAATTCCTACCACATGGTCTTAGCTTTCCGGATCCATAAGCATCCAATCAATCCCCTAATATCGGAATAAATTTTATTCTAAATCTAGATGCATCACAGTACATAGTATATTATTTACCCAAAAAAGGTAAATTCTGGATAGGTGTTGTGGTTATCCTTCCATTTATCTCCTAAAAATATATCTCCTAAAAATAAAACTAAATAAACTTCACTCCCTTTTTTGATCATCCCTGACATTGGTGATGCTAGATAAGAGATATCCTAGATAAAGTGCCGACAGAAACCTAGTAAACCTAGAAATAAATAACCCTAGAAGACATTATAGGGATTCTATAAAGATATCACATCTAAAACATTCTATAAAACCACTATTTCTCTTAAATCTAGGTTTACATAGACTTGGAAGTCCAATTTATCAATCCAAAAACTGAATTTTGTTTTCAGGGAATAAATATGATTCTCTCTCAATGTACTCAAAATGATGTAACAATGTTTGGTATGCTATTAGGATTATTTGGGGAACACAATGATTTCATAGACAAAGCCCACTAAAAACTTATCCAAAAATGGGTGAAATGTCTAATTCATCAAGTCTATAAATATTTTTGGTGGGTTGGTATACCCAAACGGCATCACTACAAACTCATAAAAGATATACCTTCACTTAAATGGATTTTGATGTATGTATGATGCTCTCAACCTCAACCGATGGTATCCTAATCCCAAATAGATCTTGTAGAAGATCTTAGCGCCTCTAATCTGATCGACGATATCATCAATGCATTGATGAGGATATGAGTTCATGACTATCATCTGGTTCAATCTTTGATAGTCCACGAGTAGGTAAAAAGACACATCTTCCTTCTTGGGGAAGATAACTATAGAACTTTGTGAAAATGTACTTTTTCATATTAAACCATTTTCTTCCAAATATTATAACTATACATACAACTACTAAGTCTATGATGGTTTGATTATACAAGTTGGGATAGAAATGGGCTCCTCTCCCATCATTAAATTAATCAAAAACATGATCTCTCAGTTGGACGTTATTCCCTAGAACTCATCCGAAAAAACATCACAAAAAATATACTACCTTTATAGAAAATAATCCTTATACATTCCACTATCATATAGAGAATGACTGGAAGTCTGATCTTTTTTAAAATCAATGCTTCACTGAATTTATCTTGTCTGGCCATCCGGAATATCCCACTCATCATGGTGAGAATTTATGCATCGTTCTAGAGATAAAATGGTAGCTCTCCACTAGTAAATGTCAATATGATCCTAGTACAGAACTAACCAATACATACAAAGAATAAAATTGAAACCTTTCATTTCCAGCACAAATTGTTCCAAAATTAAATAGTAAACACTAATATCTAGAGAACCGGCCTTGAAACATTTAGTATTCTCTATTTGAATTACCAATGATGTTTTTATGGTCAAAACATTATCCATGATTTTCATATCAAATCCACGAACATTTACAAAAAGGAAAGATAAAAAATAATGTGATAATACTTTATAAAATAACAAGAAATGGTAAATGAAATAATAATCATAAATATGACAATTGAAGCTCATGCATCCACAATAGCTAGAGTAATCTCCATCACATGAAACTGACCATCCCCTCTACCCTATGATCTAGCCTAACTCCCTTTATCTATTCCCCCTTCCTAGTACTTCCATTCCAACACAAGGGAACCATGTCCCCTTCCTCAATGATAAAATCATGTGGATGTCTAGTTTTCTATCTTTTGAGGAGTAGTTGATTCCATACAAGACTCGGGTGCATGTTCTTATCCCCTACCACTACTCTTCCATAGTATACCTTTAAAAAACTTTTTAGGTTGCCAAATATGATGTAAAAAACAACAATACATAGTGGGGTATGAAAATTCAGTATGTTTATAGCCTATATTTCCATACTAATAGAACTCCAAATGAATATGGTCCTGAGATGGATTCACATTGCCCTGGAAGCTCTGACCATTGTTTCTATGGGGTAAACTGTAATAGTGATGATTCATTCCACTAGAAGAAAAGTTCACAGTTTTCCCTATTGCAACTTCTTGTCCGCTACTTGAGTCCACCCTCAGATTCCATGAAAGGATATGCTCCCAATTCCTAACATCTACAAAAATACATATATGTAACACGATCACCTATGACCTAATATTAAAATGAAGAACATCCATAAACTACCTCACCCTATAGATCTCATTATCTTATAAATCTGGAATTAAGTGATATAGGTTGGTGAATCATTCATCATAGTCCCAAACTAACAAGCCCTATAATGTTTTGTTCAAAAACTCGTGGTTCTTATCATTCCCCAATGTTTTTTGATAGAAATAGATTATGAACTTCTCCTTTAAGTCCTACCAGATTACTCATCCTGATTCCATGCCTACTTCAATATGTCTCACCAACACTAGGATATTACATGAAGCATATACACAACATGATTCACCCTTCTATCTATGGGTTTTTCAATATGCTTAAAGATCATCTAGACAAAATCAATCTAGAAAAAAAAATTGTGGGCCTCCCTCCATAGTGACCATAGGTGGATGATGTAGTTTAAACTCTCTCATTTGCTCAGAAATCTATGGAACTCTATGAATCGCTTATATTTCCATTGATATCATTACCCTTGGGAAGATGTCATGATGTTGAACGTCCATATGATCCAAGATAATTGTAGGAAGCTCTGGTTCAATAGTGTTAGGATTGTGTTGATTACGACTTTACTGACACTCAACTCATTGATGATGAGGAGTCATTTCCTTTGATAGACAAACACACTCCTTATCATACTATCTATAACAATGAGTTCAACCTCAATAGGTGAAAATAATAGAGAACCACTAACCCATAATCTATCTAAACTAGGCTTACAAATGTTTTAGCATGACATAACAATTAATTTATTTCATTTATAAGATATTCTTAATATATTATATTACAATTTAATAGAAAATTATATATAACATGAATTAAATTCTTCTTTATCGTAAACTATTCTTGTTATTATATATCCATAGATTCTCATTATGATGGATGGATACTAATTATACATCATACCAGTTCATGAATACAAATATATAGAACCAATAACATCATGAAACAATAATATCACACAACATATGATTCACTCAAGAGGAAATGACATCAATTTTAATAAGAAAGCAACATAACAAGCTCTCCACCCCTAGGACCGAGCTTTTCCCCAAATATATGGGTTATTTACTCCCATGAATTAGCTAATTACCAAGTCTTGAAACATCTTATTCTCCTTTCTACCTTTCTCAAAGACTAAATTAGTTGAAATAAAACATGTTCCTCTGATAAAACTTTATAACATCCCCTGATTTGATACACTCTCACATGGAGAAAACGGGTTGGTTAGGATATCTCAAAAAGGCCTCCCCAAATTCCAGAGGATATTGACTAGAAGTATGAGAAATATATATTGTGGAGAGAATACTATCCCTAGATTGATGTGTTAGAGTATTGGAAATAATTGATATACATAAATGATATAATATTAAAAGATATAGCGGGAAAAATATAATATAACCAGAACTATAAAAGTGAAACTAATATACAAAAAAACAATATTTAATGATGTCATGGAATTTAACTAAATCTCATGCTAGAGTAAAATAAAATAAAATAATAGAAGACTATTAAAAAGACTCAAAAGTCCCAAAATCCTAAACCTCATGTCGGTCCCATATATAAACTCCAACCCATCCAGTAGGAAAACAGTCAATAGAAAGGTCACTTCCCCTTGTCCAAACCTGCATCCATATAACGTGCCTTCATTACAAATGGTTTCCCAAATAGGGTGTGAGTATAACTCTATAGGTCAACACCGTAATGCCTGAAGAAACATGTCTGATAATAACTGAATGAAATAATTCAATAAACAAGTTTATTAATTAATTAAATAATTAGATTAATACCACATCAACTTGCTTTGGTACCATACCATAATGTCTCTAAGCAAGTCCCAGAACTATGCCAACCATAACCCTGTAACCATTGTTAAACATAACCAGCTTCAACACCACAATATAATTTCTCTGAGAATCGCTCACAAATGTGATAACCTTCATCATATAAATATGGTAAAACATGACATTATAAACAAGCTATAAATCACAAAAATCAAGGTAAACCCCTCATATATAATCATTTGATCATATAATTAGGGTTGATCCTAGTATATAATAATTTCAACATATATCCCTGACAATCCCAGCATATAATAATTTTAGCTTCTGTCTTAGGGCCATTCCTAGTACATAATAATTTCAGTATGCATCTCAAGCCATAGCCCGATATATAAGAATTTCAGTATTTATCACTGGGTATAGCCAAAAATAAAAGTATTTCAGCATTTATCAACCTGGGAAATGCCCAATATAAACATTATATGATTTATCATAACACATAACATGAAAAATAGGAAAATCACAATATCAATGATTAATTATGGAAATTACCATTTATTATTCTATTAAACATTTCATATTTTAGTTGATCATGAAAAATAACATGCTTGTTAACTCAATAAAAATGAAAAATCCAAGGTGAATCTATATAACAAAATCACCCAAAATCCATTTCATTCTAAACACACATTAATACATTAAACAATTAAATTAAAATAAAATGGTTGTCTCACCCCAATGGTATCCAAAAACAAGGTTCATAACCATTTGGATCCTTAGGGACTCCAAGGAAATAATCCAATTTATCATTTAATATATTCAGTGCATGATAAGTTGTCACAATTTTAATATTACACATACTTTACAAATATAAAATCATAGGGTTAAGGTTTAGATCCCCGGCCTTTTACAGTAGAATAGCTAAATGATTCCAATGGAAAACTGACATGAGGAAGAAGGTTAAGATGACCACAAGAAGGATCATAAATGAAAAAGAAGATTGAATACCTTCTTGTGACATCTGGAATTGACATAAGGCTTCCAAAATAACCCAGAAAGTATCTCTAGGTTGAGAGTAGAAAGCATCATGCGAGTTGGATATAAAATCCACAACCTGGAACACATTAAATTAGCAGTTCATGGAATTACCCATCTTGTAATATACAGAAATTTCATCTAGTTATTTTTATTGGGATATGCTGAATAATTTGTCGTCATGTATGAATATTAAATTCGCTTGAACATTACATGTCATGTAATCCAATTACTATATTTGTAAATGTTTTGTAGATGGATTTTCATCTCATTTTCTATATAAATACCCTAAATACCTTTTATGATTCTAAAAATACCAATTACCCTTAGAAAACTTAAACCATGTATACTCGAACTCGTTTAATTCAACAAACATACATCCTCAAATCGTAATCTAGTTTCCACCAAAAGCATCTCTGTCTCGGAACAGGACATGGTAACCTATGGTCAAATGAAATACTAAATGATTGAAATACCTATAAAAATGTAGTATGTTAAAAATATACTTAACAAAAGTAAATAAACATAAATATATCATAGAATAATAAAATTTAATTAAACATACTCTGATTTTTGGATGAAAATACTTAAAATCATAAAAATGATATTAATTAACAATACACATACAAACCATAGGAATCCTTCACATTTATCTAATGTTTTGGGAGGATCTATGGACCTAATCCTATATAACACATTCCCACACCTAGAAGTTACTCATATTAAAAAGCTACAGTAATATATATGTCTTATTATACCCTGAAGCCCATGATCACATTAATCGAATTGGTTTAGTCTCAATAACCTTGACCATTCTTTGATTTAACCTTGTTGGAAGGGATCCATCTTCCTATCCATGGAATCCATAAATCACATTGATTGGGAAATTCATATTCCTGAATAGAAATCTCTGAGATCAAAAAATTAAAAAGGACTACCACAAAAAACTAAGATATTTTCAATGGAAACTGCATCGATATTATCTATATGAACACTCAGAAAATTATTAAAAATTTTATCACTTGAAAGCAATGATTTATTAAAAATAATTTACTAATAACCAAATTTCTGAAACATATAAATTTCTTCCTATCCTCAAAACAATGGGTTTAATTTATAGACATCTGTATAATAACCAATTATGGTTTCATTCCATATTTTTCATTTTTAGTTGTAATATAATTAAACAATATACCCCATCATCTGATGGATCTAACACGAATTCTATCATTTGATATGTCCATTATCTATATTCTATTATCATTCAATTTCTATATTCAATTATATGTTCATATAGGTTTAGATAATTAGATCATATCATCCAGAAAATAAAAATACAATCAACAAAACTTAAACACCAAATATAGAGTAAATTCAAAAACGTAATTAATTATATTTTGATTTATTTAAATAATGCTTAATAAAATTAATTGACTCAATTATATACCCCATTTTAAGAATCACATAACTTAATTGAAAAAAAATCAGGTAAATTAATGTTTCAAAAAAATAATAAAAATATATGTATATTATACTATCTAAATAACCACCCATTAATATAACATTGTAGAAAACTGAAATTTTTACATCAAAAAATCACATTGGGTTTCTAGAAAAATATATATAATAACATTAAAAATATATGTACCTCTTTTTAAATCATTCTCCTCCTTTTAATCATTCTTCTTTAATAATAGCATAAATCATCTGTCCATTAGGGAACTCTTTCAAAAACTACCCCTTTACATTTCCCCCTTCGAGAAAAAATTAAAACATTCATTACAGAAATAAAAACATACCCATGAGTAGTACTAAATTATCATCCTTTTCATGGGAAAAAAGAACCAAAATAAGAAGATTATGAATCAATTAAGAGTATGAATGGTGAAACATCGTCGCATGGGTTCCTTGTACTCGTGCCCCGAGCCAGACCACCACATGACTTAAGGCACACATCTCCGTATGGTAGAGGCTACTGACTAGCTATAAGGGTATGAAAAATCAATCATGGGGAGACTATAAACTATCTTATTGTAGTAATACACCAATGTAAATAATAAAAATTAGATGAATCATATACATAACCATAAATAATGTAAGTAACTAAAAATAATCGAAGTATGAAATATAATATCTGAACAAAAGAAGAAAGCATTTCATGCTAATGTATGTGTCAAGTTTCTATAATGAAAACCCAAAATAAAGACACTAATGACTCCCAATGGTTCCCAATCCACATCTAGTTCCCTCAACCGTGGCCCATTCCCAAATAATTTATCTAACATATGAAATTTTCCCATAACTTTTCCGATAATAATAATGTATACTCAGGTACTGATCATGAAACCCGAGTAGGGTGTGATTACAACTCATAAGGCCACCATCAATGGAATATAAAACATATCCAGTCATTATTATGTGTATAAAGTTCTATAATAAATAATTTAAATGCCTATATAAATGTTTATCACATTATTAATTAATCATTGTTGAACTACCTATACCATCGGGATCCCAAGGACACTCATACCTCAATACCTTCTCTTCCCACATCAGGTATAAAATATGTTACAAATTCAATTAAATTTCATTATAGTATATGGAATTACATTATCCATGTAACTTATTTAATTCTTATGGCTACTTGGAATCGTAGTCCAATGGAAACATTTTGGGAGAAGAACACCCTGCTTTTTACCCCGTAAATCAACCATATATGTATATAATCAGCAAAGAACATCATGTACAGAACCCAAAATTCACAATCATACATATACGTAATTGGAATATATCATCATGTATCAAAACACATTTATCAGCCATATATACATATCTTTTTTGTAGGAAATCATGTATAAAACCCCATTTATCAACCATGTATATATATCATTAATGTAGAATGTCCAGTCTATCACCATATTTTTCAAACATTAATTAATTTATAAATTACTTAATCCTAGTCCAATAGTTAATTATAAAATTAATTAATTACAAAAATTTCCTTGAATTAATTCAACATCGAGTTAATCATATCTAACTAGTAATCCATTCGCTAATTAATTAATCACATCTCATCCGTTAACTAATTCATCAATTTTTTAACCACATAAATTCCATTAATTAATTAGAAAATTAATTAATCATTTCACATTTTTACATCCAATAATTAATTTGTAAATTAATTTTAGTTAAATTCAAAATATATAATTCTGATAATTGACTCAATAATTAATTATCCTAAATACCATAATTCAATATTTTGATAATTAATCTATCTATTTATTATCCCAAATTCAAAATTCAACTCATTTAAAATTAATTCAATAATTAATTATTGTTAAATTCACAATTCAATATTTTGATAACAACCCTATCAATTAATTATTAAAATTTGAATATTCACGCATTATTTCAGATTCCCAATTCTACAATTAATTAATTAAAAAAATAATTAATTCAATTGTATAATTTAAAATTTCTAAATGAACCCAATAAAATCTACAATTTTAGACACAAAATTAAAATTATGACTATGGGAGTTGATTATTATACCACCTACCTAAATTTTTTAACAAATGCTTGTCTATCGAATAATACCCAACTTGAATCAAATCAATCAAGAACGCAATGAAGAATGGGATTTAGATCCAAATCTTAAATCTAAGATCCAAAAAATCAAGGTTTAATAATCATAGATCTATTTCTAGATTATATAGTGGAAAAAACTTCTTTTATCTTGAAATAAGAGTGAAAGAGATAAATATATATCTAAAAGAGAAGAAAGCACACGCCCATATTGTGAAAATATTCAGTCCCCTTCTGATTCTCCATGAATATAGGTCGGGAAGGCTTGGAATCTATCTAAGGGCCTCAAAATTCATGAAATATACCCTAGGCTCAATGGAGAAGAGATATAGTGAAAAATTGGAGAATCCATCCACACATCAGGTTTAGAACAGAAAATTGGGAATTTATTGGGTTTTTAATGTGATTACACAACGTGTAAATGTTCATAATCAAATTCTTCAAAAAAATAATGTTTTTAATTTATTTTATTAATCCCCTCGAACAGTTACATGATGTGTAATCCATAAAAATAGTGTTTTAAATTTTTTTATAGTTTCTTTTTTAGACTACTTTCCCTTTGAAACAACCCAATCCTTTTTTAATGCCTCATGCCTCACTAAGAAACCATGAAATGCTTAACAAAATGTACCTAAAAAATATGGGATATTACAATATTCCCACCTTATAACTGCTAATCCTTGTTCAGAACTCCCATGAATCACTATGTCTTAGATTCAAAATGATTGGGCCATTGATCCCTCATATCTTCTTCCCTCTCCCATGTTTCCTCTTATATATTTCCATGATTCAACATTACATGAACTAGTAGCATGGCCTTTCCCAACCACACTTTCTCACTAGGTTCCAACACACATATTCGATGTTCCTCAATGAAAACATCTATCTCAATCCCAATTTCAACTATATTGATCACGTGAGAATGATCCAGATGATGTCATCATAGTTTTGATACATGAAACACATCCGACATTGAACGATATTTCTATGGAAGAGCCAATTAGTACACCATTGACCTGATTCTCTCCACAAACTCAAATGGTCTAATGAAACTGGGCACCGACATTCCCTACTTTTGTAACATGTGTTGTCCCATACTAGGTGACACCTAAAAGAATTCACGATCACCCTCTATAAACTATAGGGGATATATCTATCTATCAGTATATTAATTCTTCTGTCTCTGAGGTTTATACATATGTTTCTAAATTAGCTTCACCTACTTCGAGGTCTCCAGAACGAGACATGGTCCCAAAAAATCTAATACTCCTGTGTCCAACCAGCATGATGTTGATTTGCATGGCCTTTCATAAAGTTCATTGTATGGTTCCATATTTATAGTTTCCAAGTAACAATTTTTATAGGAAATCTTTAAAAAATACAAATGATTCTCCCAAGACCCACTGAATTCACCAACACATGTACGCATCAAATCCTCATGTACCTATGTGGAATGATATGACTTTCCCATCTATCTATGGGTGGAAGGCCATACTCTATAATACATGTGTACCTTATGCCTTATGAAAGACTTACTATAATCATTATGTAAAAAGTGAGTTGCGATCTAAAACTATAGTTTGTGACACCCATGTAGATGGAATATTTCTTGAACATACAAGTTTTCTAGTTATTCCATTGAGAAATTATCCATTTTAGTAAAGAAATGTGCTACCTTCATTATTCAATCCACAATAACCCATATAGTGTAATTCTTCCTTAGAGGCTTCGACTGAGCAACCATAGATTTAATTCTCACATCATCCCACTTCCATTCTGGAATGGGAAATGTTTTCCGAAAACCTCCAACTCTTTGATGCTCTACCTTTACCTACTGATTGTAGTAACAATGTGACGCAAACCCTACTATCTCATTTTTCATGCTTGCCCACCCAAATTGTCATCATAGGTAATCGTACATTTTGGTCACACCTGGTTATACTGCCCACTTTAAGGCATGAAATTCTCATATTAGATCTTCCCAAATGATTTTAGGCACAACAACAAGATTCTTAACATAGATAATATCATCCTCATCTATGATCCAATATGAAGGTGACTCCACACCATCAAGTATTTCCCTCTTGTTCAAACATTCCCGATCCTCATACTTCATTTCTCTAAAACGGCTCAAAACTATAGAATAAATATAAATGAATTCGAGAGTAATCTTCATCTGATTTTCTGTTACCACCAAATTTATCTCATCTAGCAAGGACATCATCTTCCACTCATCACTAGACTCATAAACCACCTATGTATGAGTCTTCCTAATCAAAGCGCCAACCACACTATTTCCTTTTTTGGGTATATATGCTAGATTAAAATAAAAATACTACATATACTCTACCCATATATTATGTTAAAGATTCATACCTTTTTGTGAAAAGATATCCTTTATGAACTTTTGATCTATATAAAAAATAATATCTTCTTGAAACTGATAATGTCTCGCACACATTAAAGCATAAACCACTACGGGAAACTCGATTTCATGTGTAGGGTAGTTCCGCTCATGAGGCATCAACTATCAAGACCCATACACCACAACTTTATCTCGTCATATCAACACATCATCAATCCGTATTCCATAAAAATCACAATACATATTACACACTAGACCTAGGTCAGGTAGGATTAATATTGGAGCTGATGTCAAATTATTCTTTAGATCTTGGAAGTCCTTCTCACATTCATTTGACCAATCGATAATTATCCCAATTTTTTTCATTCCCAAAAGTGGCACTGCTAACCTAGAAAAGTCTTGGATGAACCTCTAATAATATCTAGATAGCCCCAAAAGACTATGGATACGGAATATTTTCTTGTTCTGGTCTCAAGAAACCACTACCTAAACTTTTCTTGAGTCCAATGAAACACCTCCATCTGATATGATTCTTCTCAATGAGTGTACCTGATCGATCCAAAACTGGAACTTAGATAGCTTGGTTTATAGTTTATTCCCCCTTAGTTTAATCAGGATGATGTCAAGATGTTTGGCATGATCATCATGAGTCTTAGAGTGCCCCAAGATGTCTTCCACTAACACCACTACAATCTAGTCTAGTTATAGATGGAATATTATATTCATCAATGAAATAAACACTATTGGTGTGATCATCAACCCATAAAACATTATGAAAAACTCTTATAGTCCATACCAACTTCTAAAATCCTTTATCTGTATAAGAAATTTCTAAACATGCAACTGATGATAACCCCATATCATGTTGATATTCTAGAACACCCAAGCTTATCTCTACTAGTCATATAGATCTTCGATATGTGGAAAAGGATACCAGTTCATTACAATCATCATGTTCAACTTCTGATAATCGACACACTTGTGAAAACTCTCACCAACCTTATTTCAAACTACACTGGTGAACCCCAAGGTGGTGTACTCGGGTGGATAAATCCCTTATCCTCCAGCTCCCCCAGTTCAGTATTGATCTCTTGATTTTTTTAGTGTCATTATGTTTAGTAAAATAGAAACAGGATCGGCCCCTAGCATAATCCCAATAGTGAGTTTCACCAATCTCTCTCGGATGGGAACCCTATGAAGTATTCAAGAAAAAAATCCAGAAACTACTCCACTACCGTTGGAAATATCTCATCCCCTATGACTCTATCATCCAGAAAAAAACTAGAAGCCAGGGATTTCGGACCACTGAATTGATGAATAATTGTCCCTGCTCAACCTTCCTGGATATCCCACTACCCACAGTGAATGTAATGGTCAAACTTAAGAGACATAAATGTCACTCTTCTATGGAAATAATCTATGTGGTCTCAGTATTTCACTAGCTAATCCATACCCATAATGAGGTTGAATCCTAAAAATACAAGGATATAGATATCTCATAGAAAACAATACTCCCAAATTTTGAAAGAACACCCCTTGTACAAAGAGATGTCTCTAGACCATTATCCCCGCTGTTAATCTATCATCATTGTCCCACACACAAACAATAACTCATGGCTCAAAAAATTTACAATTTCTGTAAATATAAAGGAATTAGAGGAACTAGTATCAAATAAGGTACTAGATAATATAGAAGCTTACACCACAAGCAAAAACCCTTACCCATTTCCTTGTGATGTCATCTAAATCCCTTGATCATCAACACTCTAATAATGGGATCACTTTTTTTCATAATTACCAGATCTACTGACTCTACCTCCTCAGCCTATATAAATCCAGCTTCAATATTAATATGGTGTTGATGATCCCCTTCCCACATACTAGTTTTTTCTTGCTCCTAATCACTAGCCGTCTGTCTCAAGTTCTTATATAACCTCTATAGATGTCCCATCTTGGAATGAGCTCAAAAATCTAATAGTAGTTGGGTACATTGATTATAAAAGTTCCCCATATTACAAAACTATGGGAAAAGTACTTGGGTGTGTTCCTAGGAAACTAATCCCCCAAATTGGCCACTCTACTTCCCACTGATTTGGATAATGTTATCCTAATGATGTTTCTTTTTCTTGGAATACATTGCTCGATATCATCCTGAAGAAACTAATTTTATGCCATTGGATGCCTCCTTCAAGTTCACCTCTATGATGATATGTTGGTTTAACACTTCTAAGAAATTTTTCAGTCAGAGGATATTCACCTAGGACTTAATTTCCCAATTAAGTACATCTTGAAATCATTTTTCTAAAGAAGCCTCACCTCCATTAAATTCTAGAAGATAACGCTTAAAATCGTTGAGGCATGCAGCATAATCCATCACATACATTCTATTCTGAGTCAACATCATGAACTCTATTACTCTCTCCTTACATAGCATATCTATGTAAAAGTGTTATAATAACCTCTCTAAGAGGACCTTCTGTAGCATACCATCATTATGTCTAGTCTAAGATTTGATGTCCCACCAGTGCTTCACTGATACTCATAGAATATGTTTATCCTACATGAATATCTTCCTGGTTTCAGTCTCAAAATGGGCAAGTATATTCTGGATAGACTCAATCAAGAACCTAACTACTTCATGTCCACCCTTTCAAATAAAATTAATAGTGTTCCTCTTCTATAATTCCATCATCATTTCAAAAATTATCCTCAAAACCCACCCAGGGTCACATTCCTTGAATTTCATTGAGAGATAAAAGTTCTCTCATAACATATACCTAGATTCCTTAATAGTCTCTACCGGTTCCTCAGGTTCCACTATGGGAAGATCATCTCTTTCCATCTCCTCATGTCATCCCCTCAAAAGGAGTCATCATGTTAGAATATTTGTTTAATCCAAAACCCGCATATTTGGACTCTTATAAAAACATTATCAAACATAAATAATAAGAAATCCCAATAGTTCATAATGATTCTTTTCCCCAAACCTCACTATGCGGTCAAAAACAAAGCACTATCACTAACCATAACGATCCTAAATCCAATTATTTTTTAACTAGGGTAAAAACATGTCATATCAAGATCCTTTTTTAGACGCCCATTTATTCACATTTGTTCATCATTTTATTATCCTTAATTTAATAATAGGACCCATTATCAATTCATATTAACATGTAGTGAAAAACAGTTTATGTTCATAAACCTACCCAAAAATCATTTTTCTTTGCATGTCTAAAATGATGCAGGTCACAAAATAATCCTGAGTGACTATAATTATTCATGTAGACTAAAATATCATTCCATTCTAGGCCATGACTCACTTATTAGAAAATATCAAATCAATTTCCACACCACAATGATTGTTGTTCTCCCAAGGTGAAATAATATTCAACTGTAACAGCAAACAACAATAACAACAATCCCACCCATAGTAATATGGTTTTCCCATTACATGTGTTTACAACTCCCCGGAATAAGATTATTATCCAGGAAAAAATCTTCCATTTATTCACCCTACATTTCCCTAATAGTAATACTTCTGAAAAAGAAAAAGAAAACCTCCTTTGATACCACTTAGTGACATCCAAACTCAGGTTCCATGCACTGGTGCCCCAAGTTAGTCCACCAAATTACATCATTTGTACCTCCTCGTATGCCAGAGGCTACCAACAAGCAGAAAACATCTTATAAGTCAATCATGGGGATATTATACCCTCTTTTATCATATTAATATTGTTTCGGCAATAATAATCAATAGCGGAAGCATATACCTAACCATAGACATTGTCAATGCCTCAAAACAAAGAATGAAATACAATATCTGAACTAAAGCAGAAAACATGCCATGCTAATGTATGTGACATGTTTCTAAAATGAAAACCCAAAAGAAAGACACTGATGAATCATTGTGGTTCTAGAGTCACTTATGGTTCCCTCAAGCATTCTCCATCCTCAAAAAATCCCTCTAAAATTGGGCATTATCCCTTAACATATCCTAGAATAATAAAGTCTGTTAGGGTACAGATCATGCAGCCTGAGTAGGGTGTGAGTATAAAACAGTTTTCCACCACCAATGATTTCCAAAATAATCCATTTAATAACATTTTCATTTATTTTTACAAGAAAGATTTACAATGTATAATTAAATAGTTATCGTATTATCAATTATTCATTATTTTACCACATATACTATCGAGTTCCTAAGGAAATGGGTACCTCAATACCTACTCTAAACCGTGTTGTGTTTGAACAATGTTACATTTTCAATGGAATTTCTTTATAGAACATGGGATTCCATTATCCATGACACATCAATTTCATTCTTACAGCCACCTATAACCACAGTCTAATGGCCATTTTTGGGTATAGAACGCCTTCTTTAGCCCCATGTTTATCAACTATGCATGTATATCATTGGAAAAGACCATCATGTATAACACTCCAAATTATCAATCATCAAAATATGTCATTGGTGTAGATCATCATTTCTAGATCCCCATTTATCATTTATTCATATATATCATTGGTGTTGGACATCCTGTCTAACACCCCATTTTTCAACCTTCGATATATATCATTCGTGTAGATTGTCTTTTCTAACAACATATTTTTCAAACATTAATTATTTCAAAAATCAATAAATATCATTCCACTAATTAATTGTAAAATTAATTAACCCCCAAAATTATCATTAATTATTTCAATAATTAATTTATTATATCTAAACAATTAATGAATTCATAAATTAATTAATGACATCTCTTCTGTTAACAAATTATATAATTAATTAACAACATAAATTCCATTAATTAATTGAAAAATTAATTAAAAATTCTACATCTCAACAACCAATAATCAATTCATAAATTAATTATTTTCAAATTCATAGTTTAACATTCTTATAAATAACTCGACAGTTAATTATCCTTAATCCGACAATTCAATAATCTGATAACTAATCTATCAATTAATTATCCCAATTTCACAATTCAATAAATTGGAAATTAATTCACCAATTAATTATATTCAAATTCCCAATTCAATATTCATATACTTAACTTATCAATTAATTATCCCAATTTTTAAAATTCAACCATTCAATTAAATCCCCAATTCCCTTATTAATTAATTGACCACATTAATTAATTCAATGTAAAAATTTCAAATTTCAAAAAAAACCATATAAATTCAAAAATTTCATACAAAAAACTAAAATCCCAAATATGGGATTAATGATTAGGGAAACTAGCTAAATTTTTTATAAACAATTTCTAATGGAATAATCCCCAAATTGAGGTAGATCAATCAAGAATTCAATGAATAATCAGATTTAGATCCAAATCCCGAATCCAATATCTAAATAATTAAGGACTAACAGTCATAGATATATATATCTATATCCAACAGTGTATTGAAATCCCTCTTTTATCTGTAAATAGGGTTGGAAGAGAGATAAAGATATAAACGAGAAGAAACAACATGATCACATATTTCATATCTTCAATCTTCCTTTTTAGTCACCAGGAATGGAGGTCATGAAGGATTAAAATATTTTTAAGAGCCTCCAAAATCATGAAAAGAGCCTAGTGTCTAAGGAGGGGAGCTGTAGAAAAAAAACATAATTCATCCACATTTTATGTTTGATAGTACAGGTTGGGAATTTACTTGCACAAATATAAATTTCACCTATATCCATGATCAAAAATTGTGGCAATAGGATAAATCCACGATTCTAGAAGGTTGTGGAACCTATTGGTGTGGCTATAGGGATAAGATATATCCAAGGTTTCAAGTTCTATTTAGTTATTTTTCCACTATGGTAGTAGATGTTATAACCAATTATTTAATAACTATGGTAATATCCCTCCATCATGGAAAGGTATGTAGCCACATTTGTAGGGGACATATCCATGGTTTTCCACCATGGTAGGGATATTTCCATCGTTGGAAAGAAAATTTCAACAATTTTCCACTGTGGATATAGATTTTTATAAAACATGGAAACCTCTAGGATTTTAATATTTCACCTCCTCTACTAGCATAGTGGTTCTTAACCACTATGATATCAATAATTATTGATTCATATATATATATATATATATATAAAGAAATGTTTATAAGAGTAAAACCATGGAAATAACCAATGCCTACAGACCCTTGGCCACAGTTGTTAAAAATTATGGATATAACTACTTTATGGAGACCCTATATCCATGGTTTATTGAAACCATGGATATAGTTATGGTCTATAGCAACACTTTCATAAAACTATGTCTATAACCAACAAATGGATACCCTGTAGTAATGTTTCATTGAAACCATGGCTATAGCCAATATATAGAGAAAATACAGTAATGGTTCTTATAAACAGTTTCAATAGGTATGGTATATAGTAATGGTTTCATAAAACTATGGCTATAACCAATAGATGGAGACCATAGAGCCATGGTTTTTTGAAACTGCTACTATAATTATGGTCTATAGCCATGGTTTCAAATAAACATGGTGATATCGTATAAATGGGGATCATATAGCCATGGTTTCATTTAAAATATTACAATTGGTATGGTATATATCTATATTTTTTTAAAAACATGGCTATATATTTTACCTCCATCTTCAGATGGGAATTTTTTCCCCCAGGAAATCAAAAGACATTGTTTTATATAATCATGGCTATAACTAAAAACTAAGGACCTATAGCAATAGTTTTCCATAAACTGTAGCAATATTTTAATGAATCAGATTATAATGACCAAAAGTTTATCAATGGAAATTCACTTCTTATAATGGTTACATATAGTATAATCACATAATATTACTTTTAGAACACAATAAAAACTCTATTTGTGAAGAGTAAGCGAAATAAAATATTTCTTCAGATGTTAAGGAACATATAGCAATAGTAACATGACTTTCGGAATAGTAATGTGACTATTATGAATAGTAAACTGTCCAATGTATTATTAACAAGTTCAATGAAGGTATAAATAAAATTTATCTATTTATAATTTACAATATGGTCTAATTATATCATAATATATGTTAATTATTATTTCTAAAAATTATTAATAAGGTGTTGGTATTTTTACATGTAAATAATATTTAATTATTATTTTATGGTTAACGTAATAATTTAAATGAAAATTTAGTTTCATTATATGTATTCATAAATTAATATTTTTATTATATGGTAATTTTATTTGACCATATGTAATTTTTCAAAGTGTTAGAGAATCTATTTTAAATTTCAGAAATTATATTTTTCAATTAAATTCCTATTTTAATAAAATAATAAATTAATAATATTTAGAATATTATTTTTAATAAATGGAGTTCATTTTTGGATTCTACACAGCAAAAAATGGTTAAGGTGATTTTTTAGTAATTTTCTGAAATACTTCAATTTTTAGGTGAATAGTAAAAATACATTTTTTCACATAACTAGTCTATCATAAATTGCATCATTCCTGGTGTAATGATGACATAAAATTTCAAATACTTTATATTCTAACATATTCTATTTAATATTATAAATGATTCCCTAAAATAAAATAAACTCCATTTCCAAACCTAAAAAAGAACTTTCCAAAACATAAAGTGAAAAAGTGATTCATTAAAATATCATTTTCACTTTCTTTTAAATTTCCTTTTAATAAATTAATTAATTCGAATTATAAAGTTTATTTAAATTCTAAAATTAATTAAATTATATTAATATATGATTTATGTGGTCAAAAAATTACTACTACATGTCTACCATTTGATATATTATTTTATTTAAAATTTTATTCTAAAAACACCACCTCCTCACTTATAAATAACCCATCTCCTTCCCATTGAAAAAACATTCCTATCATCCATTAATAAGCCTAATATCTACCCAAATTATCCCTCTCATAAATCTTAAAATACATTGGGACATTTTGGAGCCCTCCAACTCCAATCACCAAGGGAGTTATAGGTTTCTACAAGAGAAGCTACACCAAGGAGAGAGTAAGACTCTAATAAATCTTCTCTCTTTTCTTCTTTCTTTTCTCATTTACCCTATCCCATTCAAAAAATTATGAAAAAAAAATATTTCACTTTAATTTAACATTATGTTAATGAGGTTAACCTACTGAAATTGTCATATTAATGAAAATTATGAATTCTATACTTTCCTTTCATGTACTATCAACAATGTCCTAAAAATGGTTGGTTAACCGTCAATAGAGACATTGCAAAGATAATTACTATAAAAACCCTAATGTCTAGAAAATATAAAATATATATAATATATTAAAATAAAATTAAATGTATCATATGCTTCTAAAACTAGTTCTACTAATTTTTAAATTACATTTAAGAAAAATTGAAATCATCACAAGATTAGAAATTTATATGTAAATTATGATATCAAAATGATTCAACTTCATCAATGAAAATTTAGATATAAAATATAAGGACTATAATTGATAAGTATTTTTATATAATTACTGTAATTAACCATTAGATCAGTGTTTTAATAAACATAAAATTATTATTTAGGAGGTGCATAAGAGACAAAATTAAGCTGAAATTAAGGTAACTCATCCTCTTCATTTCACATTTATTCAAGATTATACTCAATGTTATGCCCTTTTATGTGTAATTCCTAGTGATGGGGTATGATTTCACATATCCCCCATACTATACTCATGGTGTATAAAATATGTTAAATCCATTTCCTCTCATTAATCCTTTATTTTACATTTATTCAAGAAATTATTCTCAAACCGCCTTTATTATTTTGGGTTTCTCCATTTTTATTTTTAACCAATTGTAGTATATCCTTACTTGTTATTGGATGTCATTATACAAAGCCAACATCAATAGTTGTGAAATAGATATCAGTCTTCACATCCGGAAGCATCCTCCAATTCATTATGAGAATTGGAGGAAGATTCACTTTAGTATTAGTGTCTCAAGTTTGCATATTAATTCTTTATGAGAATGCATTTCTAGCTCCAATGATTGAGACAAAGGAGAGAATCTCACTCGAAGATAGGTCGATTGTGAGGGATTACGCTGATGTATTCCCTAAAGATTTTCATGGTCTCTATCTTGATCAAGAGGTTTAGTTCTCAATATATCTTATTCTTGGATCCCTAACTATATCAAAAACACATTATAGAATGGCCACTGTAGAATGAGAAGATATGAAGATAGAGTTACAGAAGAATCTGGAGAAAGGTATTATTTTCTTGACTGCTTCACCTTCGGGTGCGCTAGTCCTCTTCATCAAGAAGAAGGATGGTTCAATGCACCTCTGCATTAATTATCATGAGCTCAATAAAATCATGATAAAGATCAAGTATCTCCTACTACTGATAGATGACTTGTTCGATCAGATTCGTAGGTCCCGTTATTTCTCTAAGGTATACCTTCGGTTGGGTTATCACCAATTAAAGGTGAGGAGGGAATATATTCCCGAGACTACCTTCTGAACGAGGTATGGACACTATGAGTTGATATTGATTCCCTTAGGACTCAAAAATGCTCTAGAAATTTTCTTGGATTTAATTAATAGAGTTATTATCAGTCTTTACATCCCGATGAAAATTTTCTTGGCTATCATTATACAAAGCCAACATCAATTGTTCAAAAAGGGATATCAGTCTTCACATCCCGAAGCATCCTCCAATTCTTTACAGGTGTAAGGAGGAAGATGATTCTCTTTTATTATTAGTGTCTCATGTTTTTATATTAATTCTTTATGAGAATGCATTTCTAGATCAAATGATTGAGACAAAGGAGAGAATCTCGCTCAAAGATATGTCAATTGTGAGGGATTACACTGATGTATTCCCTAAAGCGTTTCATGGTCTCCCTCTTGATCGAGAGGTTGAGTTCTCAATTAATCTTATTCTTGGATCCCTACCTATATCAAAAACATCATATATAATGGCCACCGTAAAACTAGAAGAGCTGAATAAAGAGTTATAGAAGAATCTGGAGAGAGGTTTTATTTTCCCGAGTGCTTCACTTTCGGGTGCACTAGTCCTCTTCATCAAGAAGAAGGATGGTTCAATGCATCTCTGCATTAATTATCGTGATCTCAATAAAATCATGATAAAGAACAAGTATCTCAAACTACTGATAGATGAATTGTTCAATCAGCTTTGTAGGGCATGCTATTTCTCTAAGGTAGACCTTCGGTTGGGTTATCACCAATTAAAGGTGAGGAGGGAAGATATTCCAGAGACTACCTTCTGAATGAGGTATGGACACTATGAGTTGATATTGATTCCCTTCAGATTCAAAAATTCTCTAGAATGTTTCTTGTATTTATTTAATAGTCTTTATAGATTACCTCGACAAAATTGTGGTAGTATTTATTGATGATATTTTGATATACTCGAAGAGCAAGGAGGAACATGAGGAGAATTTGAATACTATGTAAAACACATTGTGAAGGGAGACTCTATATGAAATGTACAATAAATATGAGTTTTGATTAGGGGATCTATCCTTCCTTGGGAATGTTATCATCAGAAAAGGGATATCTGTAGACCCTTCCAATGGAAAGGAGATTGAAGAGTGGCCCAGGAAAACATTTGTAACAAAGATCCGTAGCATTTGGCTATATCTGGATATTATCGATGATTTTTGGAGAAGTTTTCATGATGGTAAAACCAAATTAACAAGCTAACATGGAAGGGATAAAAGTATTTCTGGACTTAGGAATGCGAAGACCATTTCAAGGAGTAGAAAAAGAGACATATCATTGTGTCAATACTCACACTCCCAATTAGTGGATTACTAGTTGTGGTAAAAATTGATGCTTCATAGAATGGATTAGTTTTGTGTTGATATAAAATGAAAAATTGATACACTATGCCTCAAGGAAGCAAATAATCCATCAAAAAAACTATTATACACATGATCTGGAGTTGGCAGTAGTGATCTTTGTGTTAAAAATCTGGTGGCATTATCTCTATGGGGAGAAGTGTGAGATATTTACTAAAAATGAGTGTCTCAAAATTATACTCACATAAAAATATAATAATATACGCCAATGAAGATGAATAGGACTCATAAATTATTATAACTAATCAATCCACTACTATCATGGTAAAGAAAACAAGGTGACCGATGCTCTAAGAAGAATGGATCATGTGTCTTTATCATAGATGAGAATTCAAAAGGATCTAATCTTCTTATATTTATAGAGGATGGACATGGAAATCGTTAAGGGGGGAACATTGTCAATCCTTTCTCAAATGATTTCTCAAGAATACCTCATGGAGAAAATAGAGGAATCTCTAAGGAAATATGTGGAAATTATTAAAATGGTGGAAGGTATTAGAAATGAGAAATCCTCATAGTTCAAGATTGATGATGAATGAGTTTCAAGATTTGGGTCATGTTTATGTGTACCATCATATCATGAGATAAAAATGGGAATCCTGATTGGCACACATATCTTGATCTTCTTTGTTCACCCATGGATCACAATGATGTATCTAGATCATTGATATAACTTTTGGTGGGACAATATGAAAATAAAGATTGATGAAAATACATTAAAGTGTCTCGTATGTCCATAAGTGAAGGATGAGAGGAAAAAGTCTAATAGAATGATGAAAACACTACATATTCCAACATATAAGTGGGAGAACATCACCAATGGACATTGTCACTAGACTTGTGATGACATCTAGAGGAAACAATGCTATTTGTGTCATTATGGATCGTTATACAAAGACGTCTCACATTATTATAATTTGAGAGGACTTCTCAATGGATCAACTTGCATGGATTTACATCATAGAAGTAGTAAGGCTAAATAGAGTACCATTATCTACCGTATCTGATCATGGTCCATGATTCACCATAAAATTTTGAAAAAATATCTAACATTATCAAAGCACTAAACTGATCTTCAGTACGGCCTATCATCCCCAAACTAATGGCCAATCTGAGCAAACTATTCAGAAACTAGAATACATTTTGAGAGAATGTTTTATAGACTTCCAAGGAGGATGGTACCAACATCTTTCACTGGTTTAATTCTCCTACACCAACAGTTTCCACATGAGCATATGAATGGAACCATATGAATCCCTTCATGGAAATAGGTACAGAACACTGGTGTGTTGGGATGAAGTCACAGAGCGTAAGTTTCTTAGACCTGATATGGTCAAAGAAATGGTGGAGAAGGTGAAAACCATTCAGTATAAAATCAAGGTAGCCAAAATTCAACAAAACGGTTATGCAAACAACAATCTAAGAGACCTTGAATTCAAAGTTGGAGACACAGTATTACTCCATTTTCTCTTTAGAAGAAGGTCATGAGGTTTGGGAAGAAAGGGAAGATAAGTCCCATGTACATCGGGCCCTTCAAGTTCCTTGATCATGTTAGAGCTCTGGAATATTGATTGGCATTTCCACCTACCATGTACAATGTACATAGTTTATTTTATGTATCTCTCTTAAATAACTTCCAACCAGACCATTCACATGTACTCTCTTCAGAGTTGGTACAATTGGAGGATGACATTTCTTATGAGGAGAATCCAATGAAAATCTTGTATCATTGAGATAATGTTCTACATAACAAGAATACCCACCTAGTAAAAGTACTATGGTGGAACCATAAGTACGAAGAGGCAATATGGGACCTAGAGGAGGTAATGAAGGAAAAGTACCCACACCTATTTATGACCTAGATTGTAAAAAAGAAATTTCAAGGGAAAAATTTCATATGGGGGGAAGAATGTTATGAACCAAAGTTTTATCAATGGAAATTCCCTTATTATAATTTTTCTTATAGTATAATCACATAAGATTACTTTTAAAACACAATACAAACTCTATAAGTGAAAAATAAGTGATGTAAAATGTATCTTTAACAGTTAAGGAACATAGAGAAATAGTAACTTGACCTTTTCAATAGTAATGTAATACTTATGAATAGTAAACAAACCAATGTAATAGAAACCACTCCAATAAAATTATGAATAAAAGTTTTCTTTTTTGATAATATGGAATAAATATATCATAGTATAAGTAAATTAATATTTTTAAAAATTATTGATAAGGTGATGGTTTTTTTACAAATTAGGAATATTTAATTACAATTTTATAAATAATTTAATAACTTAAATGAAAATTTAATTTCATTAAATGTATTAATAAATTAATATTTTCATTCTGAGGTAATTTTATGTGACCGTAAGTAATTTTTCATAGTATAAGTAAAGTAGTTTTAAATTTCAATATTTTTATTTTTCAAGTAATTTTATATTTTAATTAATTATTAAATTAATCATATTTAGAAAATTATTTTTAATAAATTATTTTTATTTTTCTATTCTACACATTTAAATTTGGTTGTGGTTATTTTTTGATAATTTTCGGAAATACTTCAATTTTATGGTGAATAGTAAAAATACAGTTTTTTCACATGCCCGGTATATCTTAAATAGCATCATTCATGGTGTAGTGAAGACCATAACGTTCTAGAACGGTATATTATTCCATTTTATATTTAATTTCAAAAATAGTTCTATAATATACAATAAACTCAATTTTCAAACCCAATAAGAACTTACCAAAACCTAAAGTCAAAAAGTGATTTCTTAAAATAACATTTCCTCATTATTTTTACTTTCCTATTAATAAATTAATTAATAAGAATTATAAAGATGATTTAAAGTCTAAAAATAATTATATTTTATTAATATATGATTTAGGTTTTCAAAAAAATACTATTACAAGTCTAACATTTGATATATTATTTTATTTTATATTTTATACTAAAAACACCCCCTCTTCAAGTATAAATAGCCCCTCTCACTCCCCTAGGAAAACAATTCCTCTCATCCAATAATAAGCCTAATATCTAACCAAATTCTTCCTCTGATTCCTCCTAGAATACATAGGTACGTTCTATATCCCTCCAACTCCAATCACCATGGGGGTTATAGTTTCGTGCAAGAGAAGCTACACTGAGGAGACAGTAAGACTCTATTAAATCTCATCTATTTTCTTCCTTTTTTATATTTTACCATATCCCTTTAAAAATAATTCTCCAAAAAATTTATTATACAGTAAGATAAAATTATTTTAATTATTTTAACATTCTATAATTGTCATATTAATGAAAAAATATAAATTTCAAACATCCCTTTCCCACACTATCAACAATGTCCCATTAATGGTCGGTTAACAATCCACAAAGACATTGCCAAGATAATTATTATAAAAATTTTCATGTATGGAAAATATAAATTATATGTAATATATTAATATCAAATTACATGTATTCTATTCTTCTGAAACTAATTATACTAATTTTTAAATTTAATTTAATAAAAAGTGAAATCATCACAAGACGGGATGTTTTTGAGTAATATATGATATCAAAACACTTCAATTTCATCAAAATAAATTATGAAATAAAATAAAATTAATATAATTGAAAAAAAATTATAAAATGAATATAATAAACTTTTATATCTGTTTTTAAATAAACAAAATTTTATTATTTTGGAGGCATAGAAGAGACGAAATTAAGCTAAGGAATCGTCTCTATTTCACTTTTATTCAAGATTTTCCTCAATATTATTACCATTTATGTGTAATTACTATTGCAGGGGTATGATTACCCACTTAACCATACTATTATAATGTTTTATAAAAGATGATAAATCCATTTCTCTCTCATTAATCCTTTTTAAGGACACCCGATATCATGATGATTATTCGTAAGGAATTCTACCTGAACCACCTTTATTCCTTCATATTTCTCTATCATTATTTTTACCCAAATTAAGTTGTTATTTTTTATGTAAAAATTATACATATGGTATATATTATCCCAACTCATGTATCATGTTACATTTATCATTCTCTTTCGACTATATACATGTTTTAAAGCGGCCCCCTCCTCAACACTTCCTGATAACCAAATATGTTTTGAGGGAGCCTCAAAAATTCTTAACTAACTTCAAATGCAGTCCATATTCTATTTGTAGCCACCATTTTATTTATAAAATCAGTCATTTTTATTATGAAAACCTTCTTCTATAACATCTGGTTTTATATAAATGACTATTCCTTTTTCTATTTTAAAATCCCTATAGTATTTTCCTTAAAAACCCAGAAAAATGTTTTAATGATGCGATTTCTAAAATACATTTCTTACATGTTTTTACTTATGTTTGACATAAATTAACATGATATATGCCTATTTTTACTTATGAACTTCCATGTATGTTCTAATTCCTTTCTTTTATTAAAACTTTTATTATATTCCCATTTTTCTGCTTTATGCCACGATTATGGTACCCAATCCTTTCCCTGGGTAACCCTGAAGTATATATATGATTTTTATGTATTATTAATTATGTGGAAAGAATATTTATGAAAATTTGAATAAGGTTTCACCCAGATAGCACTCCAATACATTGGGTAAAGTTATGTCTCTTGTGACATTATGTGCGACGGTCTTGACGGTTAGCCTTGGCTTGTACAATTATGTGCAATGGTCTTGCCGGTTCGCCTTGAATTTTGATACATTGCAAAATGGTTTTAGCAGTTTACCTTGATTCATACTAAATTAAGGTTTTATTTTGCATCGAAATGTCTATGAATCGATGTTTATGTGACCTCATGTCTATATGTTATGATTCCATATGTTTTGTACTTTTGCAATATTTTTGTCATGCCTTATAACCCATGTGTTAAAGCCTTATTCTTATGTATACTCCCTTAGTAGGATATTTAAATTATCCCTTTTTTCATGTTATCCCATGCTTATCCTATAAATATTTATGAGCATAATGGATGTTAAGATCTCTCTTTGAAGATTAAATAAATAAGTGTTGTTTTGTCTAATGTTTTATGTTTAATGTACCTAGTCTTTAACGACACTAGACTTCATGATCCATGGCTTGTAATCTAATGAATATATGCTTAAAATCATGTAAGGTTATCTTTAAAATGATGGGGTCACTATACAAATTTTCATGAATTTCTTTTTAGAAATTATTTTGAAAAATTCCAAGACCAGGTGCTAAGACGGCGTGTGATTCCATGGCCCGGGGTGCCCGGAATGATTCAATAAAAAAGATAAGATGTTAATATCATGCACACATGAAATTTTTAAAAAGATGAAAAAAAATTTAAGTACGTTCTCTGATCATAAATATGAGGTCATCATTGAACTTAGAGAAGTTTCTTTACCCTATGTGAAACATAACTTTAGTTGGATCAGGTCGTAAGTGGAAAAACCCAAAAACCGAGTAACTGTAAATAAAATTATTTTATAAAATTATTTTATTTTTAAAATAACAATAACTAGTAAATAGTAACTTGGATTAGAAATCTGAGACCACCATTGAGTTTATAAGGGGTGTTTTCCTTTGGCGAGGCCTAACATCGGCTGGCACGGGTTGGCTATGTAAGATGGATTTTTGGATGTAAACTTCATTAAAATATTTTAATAAAAATATTATATTCTTGACACAAAAACATGTTTTATTTTAATAGGAATTTTTCATAGGATTCGTGGTTATCACTATGACCCTCGAATTACTCTAAGTCAAGGATAAGAAGATCTCTCAAATAGTAGTAGAAGATCATGGATTGAAGATCAACGACGAACCTCAGATTTGAAGGATCTTTTCCAACGACAATGATGCAACTACTGTTCATCATCATAGATCGAACTGAATCAAGATAGAAAATTTTTTATTTGAATTTTTTCCACGTTGATGAATTCCATGAAGAACGCAGGCCAATCAACAGACAAATTGGCTCATGGATCGATCATTGTAGCAGGATGATATTTACCTTTGTGGGGTTTTGAGTGGAGACTAATCTTGTGATTATTTTTTTAATTCTGATTTTAATTCTAATGTAAAAGAACCACTATCTACATGAACATTGATCATGGTCTATTCCTCTTGGTGAATTTATTCTTTTCTCCCAACATTCTTCATTTGTCATGGGCATTCATTATCTGGCCCATGACTCAACACGTTGTGATCAATCGTTGTGCACTCAATCCATGGCACAATGATATGATATCACATATTCGGGATCATCATGTCATGATTGAGGTGCGACGACAACGGCGCTAGATGGATTGAATCGGTTCGGGAGATGTCTCTATTTGAGTGTCTTTTGTTGGAATGGATCGTGACATCGATTAAATCCTAGGGTGATGAAGAACGTGACCCAAGGATTATATGCATGCCTCTGTTTCAGAAAATGGGGAAATGGGGGAGAATTGGTGGCCAACTGAAGGGTCCACCAGTGCACCCATGCCAGCAATGGTGGCTGCAAGCAGTGGTGGCACAGAACATTGATAGCCACATGAACTGTAGTTGAGCCATAGTTCGGAGGAGCCCCCAGTAGCAAGGTTGTGGGGTAGGCAGACATGGAACACCACCATGTTGAACACAGTGATGCTGCATTGACCAAGAGGACGCATGTGGTGTGGTGGACCACGTGTGTGGGATGGATCATCTGAGTTGGGGTGTGGTCCAACGACCAAGTGGTCCAGACCCATCGGGATGGCCAATCTGGGCGGGCCGATTTAGACCGCGCTGGACTTTGCCAGGTCAGCCAAACCGGGCCTGGTCAGCCAAACCAGGCAGGGATGGGCTAACCGAACCAGGACGGGTAGAGTTGTCTGGACCAAGTCTAACCCTGACAAGACCCTGATTGGGCATTTTTCATTAATATTGTTATATTGTTCAAACAGAGCATCTGATTTATTAGCTACATACAACATTGGGACGCTTGGGAAAGGAGTCCCTTTTTAGAAGGATTGGTGGGTTTTGAGTTTGATCAATATAGTTTGATAACATACCATTTTTCTTTTCCTGTTATTTTTCAATGTCAGATATCGTTCTTATCATAGAGGTTGACCCATATTCTGAAGTGAGTTGTCTCATCTTGGCTTCGATAGTCGACTCAATAGGTTGGATCATGTATCACATTGAGAGGCTGAATCATTTATCACTTTTCATTTCGGTACCATGGAAAGGGTTTTTGAACTATGTGTGACCAATATTTACATGGGCATCCATCCCCTATCCAGTATGATGTTTTCAATAGGGTGAGGAGACCCCCCAGTGAACCCTAGACATAGAGTACCCCCTATCTATGAATCGAGATCGTATTATTTTATTTCTAAATGAATATACCGTACAAGTGTTCTTTGGGAATTTTTTAGTGGTTGATGTTTATCTCTGACTTGGTGACTACATGACTTGGGGATATAAGACATTTTGACACTCTGTGAGTTATCGATACTACATGTGTTACCGACACTCCATTTGTTACCGACACTCAATGTGTTACCGAGACTCTTTGTGTTATCAAAACTTAGTGTCTTAGAGATATTTGTTGTATCAATGAAACAATATAACTTGTTGAGAACATAGTGTTATATTGGGTACTTTTTGTAGACATGTTCTATTCACTTCTATCAGATAGTTCGTGGAGTGAGATCTCTCAGAATGAGCATGCTACAAATGGAATTATGTAGCTGGTAGTGGATGAGACCTTGAATCGTGGTATCCTTTATGGGTATACCTATATTTTCTTGTTATATGTGATATAGATATATACTGGTTTTGAGCTGACTATATCTATTAAGTGGTTTTTTTTCTTCGTTGTATTTCAATGTGGTATCTTCTTCATGATGTTTCTTATGTGGTCTTTTAAATTGTGTTTCAAGGTGTCCTATAGAGTATTGTCTTACTCAACACTGTATGGGATTTTTTTACACATGTCATGCCTTGTACATACCATTGATGTTTTGATGGAGTCTGAGGTGGACTAGGACTAAGTAGTGCTTAGAAAGAGACCAGATAGTTGAGGTGTTCTCCTGTGGCTTCAAACAACGGTTCATGTACCAACCCTTCAAGTAGGGTTTTCTATGGACAAGCATATGAGCCTGGTGCTATAGACTCTTTCTTTTTGGTGGGCATTTATTCTATCCCAGTTGTACTTTAATGGAAATTATATTCCAGTGGTACTGTGTTGGTTAGGATATAGTAGTGTGCATGCATTGGTTTACATAGTTTTTACTATTTTTTAGCATTTTGGGATTGGAGATGTGTGTATGTGTATAGGTACGTAAGAAAATGCCTCTCATTTGTGGGATATGCATACTCAGTGTTAGTCACCAACCCCTGGCATATTGGAGGTAGGGTTGGGGTAGCCACGACATGGGCCCCTTTGGGACGGGTCGTGACAGAGTGTTATACGAGGATGTCGATTCAACTTTTGGAATGAGAGTCTACGAGATTGGTTTGGGTAAATATTGCTAAGTGTTTTCAGTTCGAATTTTAGGGTGGGGAATCGAGTGTTGGGGAGGCATCCAACGTATCCATACACTGAGATTCTAGACTTCTAATTTTCAACTCAGTACATGAAAACAATATTTTCATGTAAAAAATAAGGGTACATGCATCATATAGGAATAGTTTGTGTTTTCCAAGTCCATCTTAAGCCATCTCACTAGGTATACTCTTTTAACCGTGATACATCTTGTTTGGTTATAGGATGTATCCATGAAAGTAGCCAGTGATGTTTTTGAAGTACGATTAGATGTTCGTTCTAATTTTTGATGATGCATTCGTGAGGGGATCCGGTCACAGAGCAGTTCTTCTTTAGAATGGTCAGCAAGTATCTCTTTCTCTTATTGATCATTTCATAGACCCACCTACAGTGGTTTAGGTATATGAAAATTTTCATACTAACTCATGGATAGATCTTTTGTCACATGATTATGATATGAAGGGTTCAAGCATGTATAATAGGCTTTTGATGTAGTGATCACCTATGATGTTGGGTAAGCAGTACCTACTAATAGTAGGGGTGTGAAGTAAGACGCAGAATAAGAGGTTTCGTTGAAACGTTCCAAGGGAACACTATTACCCTAAAAAGAGGCATTTCTATGCTTGTCATGAGAAGGGACATTCCATGTGATATTTTCCCACTGCTCAGGTTTCATTCAGAGAGGGGGCTGATGAACTACCATGGAAGAGGTAGTGGCAAGAGTAGATAGATCCCTTGAGTAGTGGACGTGGAAAAGGATTTGGGAAGCAGTAATAGGTGGCCCACATTTTGACGTGTTACTACCACCATTCGAGGTGGTCCATACATGACTCTGGGAGATGGAGGACATGGGAGAAGATGGTTGCATGATATCAAGGATTATGACTCCATGACTATGGGAACAGTTCAATGTACGATCTATGTCTTTCTACTTTTGTTGTAGTTGATAAAAACATGTTCTAGTATTTTCCTTTCATTTCACTTTTCTTTATTAAAACTTATAGATTTTCGTTAAACTGATGACACGACTCTCAGATTTAGAGACTCCTACTGGAGGAGACCCAATGATCACACACTAGCGCCAATAGTGTGATCTGACTCTTAATATTGAGAATTTTGGTTTAGATATCTTGGTAGTAGCATCTAGGCCTAATGATTTCATTCTCAATATGGAATAGTAGCCACAATTCCTGCTCATGTTGATTTTTTTAGGAAAATGGTGTGGTTATTCCATGATAATATAACAATATTTCCTTTTTTATCGGTGAATGGGAAATCCTTGCAGCATAAGATGGACCCACACATAGGAGGGTGCAATCGATTACTCTTTGGTTGGATAGCCTAACCCTCAATGATGTGGATGTTTTTAGTCCTCAGTTTCCAATTATGATTATGAAGTACATGTATGTCTTCCATAAAAATATTCTAGGTTTACCTCCTCACCAAGAGTATACTTTTTCATCAATATATACCCCAGGTTGACATTGATCGCTACACCAGCATATCAGATGGTTCCTGCAGAGCTCCATGAGCGAAGGGTGCAGTTGGAGGACTTTTAAAAGAAGGGCTTCATGAGAACTAGTGTTTCACCCTAGGAAGCCCTCAGTGGTCTTCATTGATTTCGAACATATCATCTCAGAGACTAGAGTTATAATGGATCTAGAGAAGATTGAGTAGTATATTGACGATTTCTCCCCTCTTGAGGTTTCCATAGGAGGGTTTCATGTACATAGTGTTCTTTGGTGCATTAATAATAAGGCTTGGATGTGTACTGATTTTGGGGAATGCAGTGATTTATTATGGTTTATGCTAGTTGAAATCACACGAGTACAACTACGAGACCCATGATCTTGACTTAGAAATATTTGTTTTTATATTGAAGATGTGGTGAAACTACTTGATGGAAGAGTGGTTTATCAACTACTTCAACCTTAAGAGTCTCAAGTATATATTCTTTTAAAAGGATTGGATCTTCTGATAATGGAGATTACTAGAGTTCCACCTTGACTATGACTTAGATATTGTATAAACTTTTTGGAGGGGGAATGTGGTAGTATACATTCTATATAAGAGAACTCGCTTGTAGTTGTAGAATGAGTAATTGGAGTAGTAATCTAGTTATAGATATCCATTGAGGGTATACTTGGAGAATATTGTCTCTAGTCAGTAGTTTTCACCCCTCCACTCTTACAGTGATTCAGGGTGGCACGAATTAGGGATACTGACTATGAGGCTCAATGTTCTCAAATGTTCAAAGGGCATGCCCCTGATGGATATTCAAAAAGGCAAGGAACATGTTGTTAATTTTAAAGGATTCACAATGATACTAGTGGTGTAAAGAAAGGATATCATAAGTAGTTTCATACATCCCCTTTATAGGTACATCTAGGTGTGGCAATGATGTAGCAGAACCTCTAACATTAGGTTGGTGTCTAGGGATGAATAATGATGTTGCAGAGTTTGTGTCTTGAAGCCTTAATTGTATTCAAATGAAGGATAAACATAATATTCCCATGGTTTTCACTCAACCCCACAAGGTTCTGGAATTTAAATGAGATGGAATAACAATGGAATTCATGACAGGTTTACCACCTATGCCCAGGGCACATGGTACCATATGGGTGACTTTTTACCATATAACCCAGTCGCCACACTTCTTACCTATCTAAGAGAAGATTTATGTAGAGAGATTATAATGCCTCTATGTGAATTAGATTTTTTGGTTTCATGGGGTTTCATAGAATATTATTTATGATTGCAATCCTCACATCACATACCATTTTGAAAGGGATTTCAAGAGGAATTTAGGACTCAGTTACACTCGATCAGGGTGTTTCATCCCCTGACAGATGGCCCAAAAGAGAGGACCATTCAGTTTCAGGAAGGTATTTTTTGGGCTTTTATGTAATTTTTTGGCCAAAGTTGGGAGGATCACATACATATGATGGAATTTTCATAAAAAAATATACCTATCCACCATCAATATAGTGCCATTTGAGGATCAATATGGGGAAGAATGTTGGTCACCACCTTGTGGGACTGACAAATGAGAGTATGTTCTCATGGGCCTTGAGTTGGTATAGGCAGCTATAAAGAAGGAACATGTCATCCATGAGTGGATGAAGACTACACATAGCCATCTAAAATATTATGCTAATAGCAAACAGAGGACTTTCGAGTTTGAGGATGGAGGCAATGTGTCCCTTCGGTTCTCTCCTCGATATGGGATATAAATATTTGGTTGGGACGACAATCTATATCTAAGGATCATCATCCCTTTATGGATACTATATAGGGTTGGTGAGGTGGTATACTACATTGCTCTTCCCCGGCAGTCGGATCTGGTACCCAATGTTTTCAATGTGTCTCAATAGAGCAGATACATGAAAGATTCATCATAGATCATTGACTGGGGAGACTTTTGCTCAGAACCTGGTAGAGACCAAGGATTGATAGAAGAAGATCCTTCAAGGTCAATTGATTCATTTATTACATGTCTAGTGGAATCACATGAATCTACAAGAGGGCACATGGGAGAGGGAGGCTCAGATTCGTGCTTAATACCCTCAATTATTTGGTTAGCCCTTTGTTTTGGATTTTTGGTACATAAATCCCTCACCTGGAGAAAATGTCATGACTTGTATTTTCTTGAATTTATGTTTATAGTTTATTTATTAAAATTTTGAGACCAGGAACTGTGACAATATACAATTCAAATACCAGGTGTTCCCAAAATGATTCACTGAAAAATATTACGTTTTTAATATCATGTGGGTAAAAATTTTCAGATAAATTGAAATGACTTTTAAACGGTCCCCTAATCATTAATCTAAGGGAACCATTAAACTCAGAGTACTGGCATTACCCTAGGCATGGCTTAAATTTAATTGGTGTGGGTCTTTAGTGGAAACCCCCCAAAAAGACATAACTGTAAATAAAATAATTAAATAAAATTTTTTTGTTTTTAAAATCAAAATCAATAATAAATGGTAACTTGGATAGGAAATATAAGACCACCATTGAGTTTATATGGGGATAATTTCCTTAGGTGAGGCTTAACATCAGCCATAGTGGGCCGAATGTGTAAGATAGTTTTGGGATGTAAACATCCTTAAAATATTTTATTCTTGACATATAGATGTTTTTTATTTTATAATGTGTTTTTAAAAGGATTCAGGGTAATCACCATAACCCTAGAATTACTTTAAGGAAAGGAGACAGATCTCTCTCAATGAATGGTGGTGGATCGTGGATCCGTGATTCACGACGATCCTCAGATTCGAAGCATCTTCACCCAAGATAATGATGCGGAAACTGTTCTTTGTCAGAGATCGAACCGAATCAAGGTAGGGTGTCTATGATTTGACTTCTTTTCCCCGTTCAGAAATTCCATGATGAACGCGGACCAGTTAAAAAATATAGTGGACCACAGATCTATCATTATTATGGGATGGGATTTTCCTTTTTCGGTTTATTGATTAGAGAATGATATTGTGATTATTTGCTGGTTTTGGATTGTTGTTTAAATAGAAATGAACCATGATTAACAAGAACATAAATCAAGGTCTATTCTTCTTGGTTTATTTATACTTCTCTACCCCATTCATCATTCATCATGGTCATTATTCATATGGAATATGACTCAACATGTTTCGATCGATTGATCATTTCACACTTGAACCATAGAGCAATGATCTGATATCACAGATCTAGGATCAATATGGTATGACGAAGGTGCGATGAAGACGGTACCAGACATATTAAAGTGGTTCAGGAGATATTTTCGTTTCGGTGCCTATTTTTGGAATGGATCATGATATAGATCAATGATAAAGGTGATAAATAATGCGACCTAAGGATCATAGGCATTCCTCTGATTCAAAAAACGGAGCACTAGAGGAGATTTGGGGGCCGGCAAAAGGGGCCCCTAGCGTGCCAGTGTTAGCTGCATCATGGTTGCGTGTTGCAGCAGTAGAAGCTGCATGAACCAAGAACAAGTCATGGTTTAGTGGAGCCCATGGCAGTAATTTCGAAGGGTAGGAGTATGCATCATATGACCAAGTTGAATGTTGTGGTGCCACATTGACCAGGTGGAGGCACGTGGTCTAACGGACTGCCTGCGGTGCAATAAAACCGGCTCATGCACACATGGAAGATTAGGTGAACCGAGATGAAGCCTAGGAGCCCAGTGGTCTAGACCCATTGGGACATGCTAGTTCAGGCTATGCCCATTGGGATGGGCCATTTCCAGGCAGAGAAGACTATGTCAATTTGGGTCGACTGAACCAGGTTGGCTGGACTTGGTCTGGCTCGCGGGACTAGGTCGGGCCCACTACAATGGGTCGTGTCCTCCAGACATGGTCAGGTCAGGTCATCCAATGGGTCAGGTTTGATTTGTCAGGTTAGGGCGGTCCCAGATCGCTCCTGGAGCAGGTCTTTTTCACTAAAATATACATATCCTTAAAACCAAGTGTCTAATTAATGGGTCGTCTATGGGGCTGTGACCATTTCAATAGGGTGGTCCTTCTGAGTTGACTTGGTAGGGTTTTAGTTCAATCATTAGAGTTTAAGAGAATATAGTTGGCCTTTTATTATGGTGTTTCAATGCAGGATCACATTATCTTCATAGAGGTTGACATATAAGTGAGTTGTCTCAGCCCAACTTCAATAATTGACTCAGTGTATTGTAGAGTTTATCACACCGAGAAGCCCAGTCTGTCCTCAATTCTCTGTGTGGTACCTTATATTGGGTTTGTGGATTAGCTGTGACCAATATTATTATTTTCCATTTAATATGTATATCTAGTCATTTATTTAACCAATTGTAAATAATCCATATTTTCTAATTTTGTTAAACTATTTCCATCATCCGATGAAAATAGAGTTTAGAATTAAAATTTAATTGAATATTAGTATTGATATATACATTCCCCATAAAGAATAAAACATCTTGAGGAATATTGGAATAATAATGTATCGTCTTTCTATTATGATCCTCTAAATCAATATTGATTTATGATGATGTATCCTCGCTAACACTCCATGTATTATTAGTAGAAAACAATTCCTTTATTCCATTTATCTTAAATATTTTCTATCATTATTATTTATCTTCAACTAAGGAAAATCACGAACGATATACCCTGGATTCCAACATTAATAACTTATAGTCTTGGAATACTCTTTGTTTTCATGTTTAGATGTTTTTTCATAGTGATTATCATATTAGAATTATTATTTTCAATAATATTATGCTTTATATTTGTAATATGATTATCCTTTCCTTCACTATCATCCATATTACTATCATCATACTTATGTTTACATTTCATCACAATATTATATTTATATTTATGGGCACTAATGGTTAGAACATATGAATTTTAAAAGAATGGAACTCCATTATTTCACATAACATTCTCTATATATCTCTTCAAGTAATCCCAATACCAAATTAATGTCCCAATGGAATAATCAACTATAGATTTTATTAGATGCTCAGTGACATATATAGTTATCCAATTGGACTCCCATTTTGTAGTTAAAATATAAATTAGTTCATCCAAAAGTTATTCATTAATGATTTTTTTCCATCACTGAGACTAAACAATGTTAAAAGGTTCCATAAATAATTGATGAATATATTCCAATGATTTAATTGGTTGAAAATTAAAGTACTAATAATAATCTCTAAACATATTTCTTCGAGTCTCAATAACCATGGTAGTTACAAAATGACTAATTTCCAGACTTTTTATATTTTTTTGTCATATGAAATGATGATGTTTTACTGAATATATTTAATATCATTAAGTGAAGGAAATTATTAATGGCTTTACAGTTCATATAATACTCTAAAGTTTCATCAAGATTAAAATAAAATAAATCCTCCAGTAGGATTCTAAAATTATTTTTCGTCATCAGAAAATGATAAACAGTCATGTTGAAAACATAATTATATACACTATCATGCTAGAATTCATAGGCCATGCCATTAAAGATCAATGCAATGATAAAACTAAAATTCTCTATGATTTTTATTGAAATTAATTCATTTTGAATGAAAAGAGAGATCTTTATTCTTCTAGAAGATCGTATAATAATACTATTATATGTTCAAAAAAATAATCAATCAATATATAATGGTAAATGTATTTTATACAAAAATATATATAGCTAGGTATGTTTGGGATCTCATACGACGTGTATTGGAAAAAATGAATACATAATCTACAAGTGTAATACCCAAGACCCTACCATAGTATGTAAGAACTACATCCCAAAACTGTTACATAATACTCAATCATGAAATACGTCACCCATGAATTTATTTAAAAATTAGAATTAAATTTTAAATTAAACAAATTAATATTATTTTTTTATTCTTACTGTCAATATTAGCTTAAGAATAATTTTTAGGATTTTTTTAAGTAGTTTGTTTTTAGGTGAATAGTGAAAAATATAGTTTCTATTAAAACTATAAATTTTATGACATTATTATTATGTGGTAATGTTAAATAAATTTATAAAACATTTAAATTTATTAATTATATGTTTAATAATTTAAAATTTAAATTTAAAACATACTATTATGATCATATAATGCCTATGTTTTATATTTTATGAAAATATATAAAATATTTTTCAATAAAGGAAACATTTTTTCAGTATTTTAATTTAATATTATTTTGGGAAAATAATTTTTTCCTTACTATGAAAATACCTAAATATTATTTTTTTTATAATAAAAAGATTTATGTCATTAAAATAAAAAAAATTGGTAATTCTATCTAACAAATACTATTTGTGCTTAAAAATATTCTTCCTAAAAACTGATTTTTACAAGTTACATGTGATAAAGTAAAATTTATATTCCATAAACATAGAGATTTTATATAATTAAATATATTTTATATTTTGAATTATTAGGTTGAAAATATTTAATTAGTTCCTTTTTATTTTAAGGTATTAAATTTTTTTTAACTCGATAAAAAATAGTTACCATGGTAAATCCAATAATGGTTGGAGAAAAATTATAATATTGGTGGACATAAAAAAAGGTTTAAAAAATATTTGAAAAATTATCATTGAGGGATAATTGCCCTTATCTCACAACCTAATTAATTATCATCCATTTTTGAGGCACATTAAATATAAGACATGTGTCTTCCTTATATTAAGTGAAAATATTTACAAAATATCCAATCTCACCAATTATGAAGGGGCCTCCTACCACCCCTTCAATACCACTTAAAATTTTTTTTTCCAAATTAAATTATTACCTTATTACTTCTATGATAATTCTATTTCACCCTATTAATAATATTTTCACATGACATTAGATAATATCACCCTTTCCAAGGACTCCTCCAAGGGAAAGCAGAAGTCCTCATCATGAGTAGTAATTCTCCATAATTTATTTTATTTTCTATATTAATCTTCCCAATATATCTTCTTTATTAATATATAATGGAACATTAATTGTTATTATAAAAAAATTATTATTTTAATGAATAAATATAAACCTCCTCATCTATTATTCCTTAAGGAAATCAAAAACGACATGTGTACTTGTTTGAATACAACTACTTCAACAAAGCATCAGGCTTCATTTTCCTTAACAACTTTACAAGACTAGTCTTAATTTTTAATTAAATAAATTAGATTGATATTTCTAAAATATTTTACATTCATAAATGATAATACATATAATAAATTTCTAAAATTCTATGAAAAATTAATTCTTCAACTATGCATATGTCCAGACTACTGACGATATAGAATGATTGATTTTTGTTTCTTTATTTTAATTTACTACTTTCATGGATGGTCTCAAGAATTATTTTATTGGATAAGTATAATTTTAATGATATTATTAATGTTTTATTGAAAAATTTAAGAACCAATTAATTATATGATTAATATACAACTTTTATATTTTCACCTATCAAAAAATATGAAGTAAGATAAAAAAATGTTTTTTTATATACTTTTTAATAACATAATATAGGTTATATTATTTTTATAACTATTTCATTTTATAATATATAATATTAATAAGCGCTAAATAGAGACACTATTATTCTATTATAGAGATATTATTACTAAATCTCTTCGTAATTATCCTTTAATTATGGTATCTTCTTGTTTAGGTTGATTTTACAACATACATGAATGATGTTATAAAAATATATCATGGAGAATATATTAATTTAGTTTCAACTAATTTATGATATAAATAATTTAATAATTATTTAATGAAATTTCTATAATGTTAATATTATGATTAATCTTATTAGTTAAGAACAAGATGTTTGTTTGTTAAAAATTACTAAAAAAAGCTCATCGTCCATTTTATCTCTGAGGATCAAAACCTTAATCACATTGAATGAAATTATAAAATTAAAAATATCTCTAAATAATCAGTTCTATTACCTTGTATTATATAGGAATGGTGATGTTTTGAAGAATAATAAATCACAACACTTCTATTAAAAACTATTTTAAAACGGTCAGTATTACTCACGTCCAATATATAAAATAGATAATAACTACTTAATATACACATAAATTAAAATTAGTGATGAAGTTGAAAGAATTTGTTTTAATGAATAATGTTCATAAATATGTTATTATGAGGTTTTGTTATTATAAAATACGTTAAATGGAATTATTCTATGTGGTATTACAGGTAAGGGATCTTTATCTCAAATTTTAATTCATTAATACAATATTAAACATTGGTTTAAATCATATGGTTTAATTACTACCCATTAAAAAAATTTATCCTGATTATCTATTTATTGATGGAATTTAATGTTTAATTTTAAATTCTCTTCTTAATTTTTTTTTATTTAAATGATACCTAATTCCATCATAACACCGATAATTTTAAAATTTTGGAATGTTATGTGTGTTTGGATTTTATAGAAATTACATCCATGTCTAGATACTTGAATGAGGATGTGGTTTTGGAATAGACGAATCATTTTGGGAATGTATTTTCTAAAAAATAATCAATAAATATTATTGATTTTGATTCTCAAAATATAATTTTTTACTAATAAAATTATTTTAGGTATTTTTCAAGACATAATATATTGGAAAATGTATATTATTTATAGGTTAAAATGTTTTTTTAAGTATTCTTGATGTGTTTTAAAGTATTTTTTAAATACATTTCAAACCATAAATTTATAAGAAGAATATATGGTTTACGAATCCTACATTTAAAATAAAATTTATGGGTCATTCACCCGACACCGTCAAAACATTATAGATTAACCCTATGTTTAGAAGAAACCCAACATTTTAGAAACAAATGTATTGTTCATAATCCTAACTTTTTTTAAAAACCATATATTTTCAACTATGCAATATAAAATTTTCCATTAATTGAATCAACCCTACATTTGACTTCTTCAATTACAAATTTTTAAAATTCATATATTTTTAGCGATTTCTACCACCAACTCACATGAAGTAAATATCTTTTTAATGAAATATTATGACAGATTTAAAGGCTCATATTCAACAACTAAAATCATTGCTATTTTTAATGGATTATAAAACTATCTTGAATGTTTTAAAATTAAAATTATCATGTTTTTTGTTATATTATTGAATATGTTAATACTAAAATCATTCAAATATTATCTTATTTATTAGAAATTGTATTTTTATTTTTAAATATAGAGTTGTATATTTTTTAGTATAGAATTACCATAATAGATAAATGATAAAATAGAAATGATATTATTAAATAGATTCACATTTGATACACACGTTTTTTAATCTTGTTTTGTATAAACTACTGATTAACTGTCACTACTCCAATTTTTCTATTGTTGTTTTCATTGAAATTCAGTTTCCATTAAAAACTGTAGAATTTTTTGTTTCTTGAAAACATTTATCATTGAAGGAGAAGATACATTTTCTATTGGTTTCTATTCCATCTATGAATAATAATATGTTTATTCTATCAAATCAAACTAGGAAGATTTATTATAGTATCGTCAAGTCGGACTCAGATGTGGTGGAGTATCAGATTCTCGGTCTAAGGTGTGGAGTTTTTGTTCCCTATAAAATAACTTGAATAAACTATAAAATCCTTATTGTAAGGGTGTGAACTGCTTATACTCAGTTTTCTGGGGCTTTGGGTAGGAAGAAATGTCTAATTGAAATTACCAATCCTATTAATAGAGTCTTTTGGGAGTGGACTAGAGGATCATTGTGTCCTGGTACATGATGAAAATTGTTTCATTCATCTTCACTATTTTTCTGCAGCTAAAATATCATAAGGAATGTAACATTTTATATTTACATAAATAATGATGAAGGATAAATGTTTAAATCCATCTAGATTATTGAAAATACACAATTCATCCCCCCTTTTGATTCATTATATTTTTCTTGACCTAAATTTGATATCAAAGGAGTATTTTTTTAAGAAAATAAGATAAGATCGTAAATGATAAAAGTTAATGGTTAATAAAAAGATATATTCCAATGACAGAAGTAATGGAATGTATGTCAATGGCCCATTCTCTTAAGTTTAATTCTGATAATTATGGAAGTTGGAAATATCGCATGATTATCTATTTGAAAAATATTGGATTTAAATTATATAGAATATTCTCTCTTAGTATGTAATACACGAATAACAGAAAACATCTGATGCCACCAAAGAAGCTTAGTATGATATAAATTCAATAGAAATGAATGTTATTATATATGTACTTGGTCCATATTAATTCAATCAAGTATCTCAATGTTATAGAACCTATGAAATGTTTCAACCAGTATTTGTTTCCAATGAAGTATCTGACAATGTCAAAAAATTATGGTACACTACCTTAAACCCAAAATATCATACTGTCAAAATGTAAGTTATTGAATGGATCACCAAGATTAATAGTGTAACACCTATATATTTTTATGAAATATTTTCTTTAAATAATTTTTATTCTTCAGTACCTTGTGTTGCACACAATCGTGAGTTTAAACAAAATTTTTGATTCCTTTATTATAAAATTACCATTATAGCAAAGCCATTACGTTATTAGGAATAATTCTAACTATCTTAGGAAAATTCATTGTGAATTCATTGGCTATCAATTATTTATGATAAATATAAATCAATTATTTATTTCTATTTTTGAGTGAATTACTTTTGGTAAAGAAGTTAATGTTATATATAGGTGTTATATACATAATAAAATATAATTGATATTCATCTAATGAAAAATGAAATCAATATGTGTGTGTACGTATGGATTTATGTCTCCACGTTGTGGTGTAATCTATTTTTCACCTCCACCTTACATTAATGGGTATAATTATGGAAATAATAACTATATATGATTATTATAACATGTTACTAATTCTGAAATAGTATACACAATACACTTCAGTACCATACAACAATTTTTGCAAGGATATCATCGCTCGTGCTTACGTACAGCCTACTATCTCCACGATGTGATTTGATTCATTCTAGATAATATTCATTAAAGCATGATTATATAAATGAATTGAATGAATATATATGATATATATTTTTATAATATCATTCTGTAAAACATTTAACAATAACCTAATATTTGGAACATTAAAATATTCGACAAACCATGCATAAGAACATAAAGCTGATAATATACGAATAACTAGTGACAATCAAATTCTATTAACAAAAAGATGATTATATAATCATATATGTTATAATAAAAATTATTATGATTCTATAATAAGTCAATTACAATATTTAAATCACTCTATTGGTGGTTTAGATACATACGAACAATATCGGTCCAATGGTAAAGGATAACTTTTCAAATGTTGTTTTTATTTGATATTGTTTACAAGTAAGTATTTACTAAGTCATATCATTCACCCACATACATGTGTCTTAAATATGTATTTGAAAATATTATTTATATCCATCCCTAATTTTTTAATGTCAATTTTACCCTTGTGTGAATTTTTACTAAACTGTTGGAATAGAATCTTTTGTCATTTTCAGAACGAGGTACTATTGACCTCTCCGGAAAAAGTATGAGAATAATGTTTTTTAACTTATACGGCATGAATTTAATTTTTATGGTTTATTGACACAATTGTTCCTTGGAGATTAACCTGCAAGATTACAATTTTATTTTCCCATAAAATTAATTCTTTTAAAATTGTGGGACATTTTGAGGAATGAAAACATTTTTGAAGAAGAAAGGACATTTTCCTAAATAATTAAACTCAAGATTTGTATCAAAATTATTTTTCATTTAATATTACATAGTTTTATGTTTCTATAATGTTTATTAATTTGATTTTATTTTTTTATGATGGAATTATTTTTATAAAATCTATTTATCTTTTATGGATTGTGTAAATGATGGAATGATATTTAAGAAACCCATTTCATTTCATGGGATATGCTATGATGAATGTTTTTATGTTTCTTTTGGACACCTAGGAATTGTTTAATAATGATAAGAGTGGGACCGATATCCCCCTTTAGTGCACTGGGTAATTCTTTATATCCCATGAGATAGACATTTTTGGAACGACATGTAAACCCAGTTTAGTAATATATGGTTGGAATGAGGAGTGAACTCAGTTCAGTAATGGACTTTTTCTACTATGGGTCTTGGCAATGAGACTTGAATAATGTGAAATTATTTTTGATGCATATGTTTGTATGCCATGAAAATTCATGTCTCATGTTATGACTATTGAGATTACATTTCAACTTTATGATTTATCCTATAACAAGAAATTATGATCTTTTTTATGTAGGATAAGACTTCAAAATGTTATGATATAATTGATATTTCCCTTTTTTACCCTTAATAAGAATTTGATATCACCCATTAATATGTTTCTTTTCTCCATGTAATGAATAAGGGTATTGAGTATGGTTTTTCTAAAAGGATTCTAGTTTCGAAGAAATAAGTAGGAGACAATGTATATTTTTTATGAACCAGTTTTTTATGTTTCCCAGTTTTTAAAGACACTAAACCTATATAGTCCTGGTGTGATTTTTGTTATGTTATGGAATAAATATTCTTTAATGTTGAAATAATATCTACATTTAATGTATGGTCTATATAAATAAAATGTTGATAGGGATAACTAGTGGTGTCGCTACCATAAGAATTTGAATTTCACAATAATATTAGGTATTGAATGTACTTATTGTTTTAACCTTTATGAGGAATGAAGTATCTGATTATATACCACAATAAACACAAGTTATGTATTTAAAAAATTAAATTATTGATCGGAACCTTAAAGGTTAATAAAGAATAAATAAAAGATAAACCTGAACACCAAAAGATGATAAAAAAATGGAAAATACCACCCATAAAGTTGCTACTATAAATAAAAAAAATAAAAAAAAATATTCTATATTCTAAATTGATTCAGAATCTTCAAATCTGAAAATGGATATTTTTTAACTAGCCAGAAGAACTAAAATATTTATATGAAATAGAGAGGTATCAACAATACCTCCAATAAAGAGAAAATCGAATCTAAATAAGTGTTATTCTATGAATTTTTATAGATGGGCCATATTATACTTGATTTCCCACAATTAAACATTGAAATTAAAAATATAATTTGAAAATATTATGAGTGCAAATGTAAGAATGATATGAAGGATATATAGATTTTTTCTGAAGACTCTCACAATTCATCTAATTCTGACTAAAAAATATCTAACAAAGATAAAAGAAAATATATGATTTACAAAAAAAAATTGAGGTGCAATAGAATTAATCTTTTTCATATGATTCTAAATGTGACTCTAATAGAAAACTAGCTCATTACTACTCAATTAAATAGGAAAAATATGAACTATTTTAAAAAAAGAAAAAACCCATAAAAATATTCATAATTTTGTTCTAAGAAAAAAATTATTATGATAAAAACATCAAAAATTTAAAAAAATTTAATATTCCACTTGAAACTATACTGATCATGAAAACATAATAACAAAAATATATAATGAGGTAGATTCAGTTGAAAGTTCTACTATGATATTAACTAATGAAGAGAAATCAATAAATCATATTCGTAAAAAAATGTTATTAAAAATGAAATATGTGGAATATGAATCAATTGTGAAAAATTAAATTATATATAAATTAATCTGTACGTAAATTTAAAAATAACAACATATCAAGAGTTACTTTTTTATTTTTTAATTAAGGGACATTGCTCTAATCAATATTCTTTAAAAAATACCTACATTAATGTAATTGACAAATATTTTATTTCATGAAATATGACGGAAGAATGTACTATAAATTTTTGAGAAATATGTCAAATATGGTTACCAAGTTCTTTGACTACTAACATTAATGGACCTAATAAAATTGGGGTACCAAAACGAATTTTTGTTAAAATTATTTTTTGTAAAATTTTCATAGGAACAAAAATGTTGTATGGTATATGGATAGTGCATGTTAAATACTCATGAGTGGAGACTTTTCCAATTTTCATAGATTATAAAAATAAGATTGAGGGTGGTTACCTTCTTATATAATGTTAAAGGGGAAATAGTTCGAGTTGTATCATTTTGAGATCTAAAATCAGTTTCAATACAAAAGTGCTATCTATTCCAGGGTTGAAGCAAAATTTGAAAATTATCACTCAACTCTGTGGTGATGGATTTTATTTTTATTTATCTAATAATTAATACCATATATTTTTAGATAAATTGATGAAATTTGGATCACCCAAAACTGAAAATTATTATTACATTGATCTTAATTCCTTCTATAAAAAAGGTGAATTGTTTAATAGATGAAAAAATGAATCATGGATTTGGAATAAGAGACTATGAAATTTTATTATATTTACCCATATATAAATTGTATAATAAATAAATATATTTTTACTTTCCTAGTCTTAAATTTTAAAAAGATAAGTTCTATTATGCATTAAAAATTTGAAAGCAACACAAGTCATCCTCTAAATAAATTAATAAAATTGGTACATCCAACTCACTTTGACTTGTCCACATGGATTTTTTGGACCATCATGATTAGCATGATTGGATGGAAGATCATATTTTATAGTTTTAGTTTATGAATTTTCAAGGATTAAATGATTTTATTTTTCTAAAATTTTATAGTGGCGTTTTCTTTTTTTTAAAGTTAGTTTAAAATTTATCATAATAAAACATATTTTAATATGTGATAATTAAGAATTTCCCATGGTGGAGAATTTGATAATCATGAGTTTAATTCCTTTTTTAGACAAATGTATTATACACACCTTATATACACCAATAACACCTCAAAAAAATGGAATTGTAGAATGAAGACATAAAAACATTCATGAAAATGAATGAACTATGTTTAATTCTTATAATCTTCCGAACTACAGTTAGGATGAAACTGTAAACACATATTTTCATATAATGAATATAGTTTTAATAAGATATATTTCTTAAATGAAAACCATATGAACTATTTAATAATATAAAACCTATGGTTGTATAATTTAATGTATTTGGATGCATGTTGTAATTCTTGAATACTAAGGAAAAACTTTGTAAATTTGATCTGAAGGATAATAAAGCAATGATTCTTGGATATTATTCTACCCCTAAAGCTTTTAGAGTTTATAATAAAAATTCATTTATTTTTGAATAAAAATTCATGTGACGTTTTATGAAATTAACCCTTTTAACCATGTGAAAAATAAAACACATGAATCTATTGATACTAAAGACCACATGAGACATGAAATACATAAAAATTATTTTGAAAATAATCCATAAATAATTATGTCCATTTCAAAAGAGTGTGAAACTGATGAACATGAAAGTGTATTTCCTAGAAAACCTATAACAATAAAGTATCACCCATTTAAAACTATACTAGTAGATCTAGATATAGGAATAAAAACTATAAGATATATAGAAAACCAAACTAATATTTTTACCTTTCTATCTCAATTAAAAATTAAGACTGTAGAAGAATATTTACAAGATCAAATTTGAAAAAATGGCTATGTAAGAAGAACATAACCAATTTCGTAGAAAGAAAAAGATGGGGAATTATTTGACAGACCATCCAATCGTCCATTAATAGAAACCAAATGGTTTTTTAGAAACAACCACGATGGACAAGGAATAATTACTAAAAATAATAATAGATTAGTAGTTGAAAGATATAATCAGGAGGAAAACAATATTATAATGAAACCTATTGAACTATTTATATATTATAATCCATTATAAGTCTTCCTATATATACATCTCATATTAATTTTAAATTATATTAGATTGATGTAAAATCAACTTTTCTAAATACATATTTAATAGAGGATGTTTATAATGAACAACCACCTGGTTTTTAGAATCCCTATATACTAAATTAAGTTTTAAAACTTATAAAAGCTCTTTGTAGCCATAAATAAGCACCTAGATCTTAGTATAAAAAATTGGGTTTTTTTGTATTTGATAATATATTTTCTATATGGTTATCATGCCCAACTATCTATAATAATGTTTATTAGAGAAATTACTTTTAGTAATAATCTATTTGGATGATGTTATTTTTTTCAATAAATTAAAATCTATGTAATAATATTAAAAATCTTATGGAAAATGAATTAGTAATGGGTATAATGGGAAAATTAAATTTCTTTCTTGTTTTTTAAATATTTCATAATTTTTATGGAAATATTTTAATTCCAAAAAATTATTTTACTAATTTATTAAAAAAGTTTGGACATGAAAATATTAATAATTATATAATTCCTAGTTGTACCCATATAAAACTAGATTATTATGAAGTTAGAGAACCATTTGAAAACAAATTATATAGAAGTATGATTGGTAGTTTACTATACCAAACTACTATCTGAATAATAATTATGATTTCTATTTTTCAATGAACTATATTTCAATCAAATACAAAAGAATCATAACTTACTTTTTTTAAAATAATTTTTTTTAAAGGAACTATTTTTCAATATTTACATTAACCAAAAACATCATATTTTAATTTAATTTCATATTGAGATACTAATTTTAGAATTTGTATATTAGAAAAATGTATATCTGGAACCTATCACTTTTTAGAGAAGTCCTTAGATTCATGTTCATGTAAGAAGCAATATTCAGTTTCTCTATTAATAGATGAGGAATAATATATATATTTTGGATGTTTTTTTTGTATAGGTGTTGTGGGTGAAATTTTTTTTCAAGAATTTGGAATTAATTTCAATAATATTCTTATTTTATGTGACAATACTGGTGTAATCAGTATTTCAAATGAAACATGTAAATCACTCTAGAACTAATAATATTGATATAATACATCATTTACTAAGATATAATATTTTAAAAAATGATATATATTTAAAATTTTTAAATACTGAATTTCAACTTTATGATATTTTTACAAAACCACTTCCCACTAGTAGTTCTGAATTTCCTACAGGGGAGTTAAGATATTAAATTTCAAATATTTTTTTTAATTTGTTTCTTTAATTTTTTTATTAATTTTCTTCTTTATTTAAAACTTATTTATTTTTTAAAATTATAAGTTATACATATTTTTGAAATAAAATTTTATCATAAAACATAATAAATGATTACTCTATGTATTTTTCTCCAGAAACCCAAACTAATGTCATTGAAAAACATTAAAAATTCTATCTCTCTCTATCTCACTTTTACCCTCCGTTTAGGACCCTTTAAACTTCTAAAGCTCTCATTTATTCTTTCTAAAATCTAGAATCATAACATCTAACCTTCATATTTTTATCTATGTCAATGACCAAGAGGATGGATGAAGGAAAACTAAGAAAATTGAAGTGTCAGCACACAAGAGTAACTTTTCAAAATATGCTATAGACGAAAGATGTTGATTTCTAATTGATATGTCATATTAACCATCTATTGAAACAATATATTTCATTTCATGGTTTGGAATTAATTTTAAATTACGAAAATAATGAGTATATGTATGATAGAGAACTAATGGAGCTCCATGAAAATTTCAATTTTAGTTTTGGTGACACATAGGACATCCTTAGTTCATGGCTAAATAACATATAATTTTATATGTTGTCAGTCGAGATTGAAAATATTTTTTAATTTCCCCGTGAAGGGGATTTTCACTTTAACATGTGATCCATTAGAATTTATGAAAATAAATTTGAATATATTATGTATTTTCTTTTTGGATAATTATTGATTTTAAATATTTTTGTAAAGAATTTTGATGGTGAACAGAAGGTATTGGTCAAATCCATGTTTTCATTAATCCTTTTGAGAATTGGTATGTTAGAGTAAATTATTTATCATTATATGTAAATAATCATTATGATGATGATTGACATATTTTATAATTTCAAAATGTATATGATGCGGTATATGCATCATTTTAGTCAGAATGGGGCATGGATGTTTTTTCCATATAGAAGGTCTTTTTATTTGATTTTATATAATAAGAATAAAATTTGATATTATTATATATTAATTAGGTGTCATCATAGTAATATTCATAATGATAGAACTTTGAGAAATTTAGGATTATTTTAGAGTATAATAAAATGAAATTTGGTGCCTATTGGTTTTGATCACCAACAAGAATCCATTTTTATTTCATACGGGGGAAATAAAATTTGAAATGCCCCAAATCCATATTAATTCATTCAGATGAAGTTTGGGATTTAGTAATAGATGATTTTTTTCAATCAATAAAATAAAGCATCAGGAATGATTTCAATAATATGAATGTTTCAATGGGTGTTCATAAATCACTTAATGAACAATTAGAAGAAGAACGCAATAAGGCCCTTAGAAAATGGAATATAAAAAGAGAAGAACATATTGATTAAGACCTAGAGGGAGAAGTTTCTACAAATAAGGAATTAAAAAAAATGTTTTTAGGAATGACAACTACTCATGTGGAACAACAACCTAACAAAAAAACTGATCAAGAATATTAGGAAGAAGAAAAGATGCAGAGAATTCTAAAATAAATATTAAAATTTAATCTTCAGTAGTTGAAGTTATTGAATTAGTTGATAATAATAAAGTCTCTACTACGTCAGATTTTTTACTAGTATGTTTTTGTTTCTATAAGTTTATCAAAGTTCATAACAATATATATTCCACTTACGTTGAAAAAGTTAAAGGTATGTCCTTAGGACTTATTAAAATAGGAAAAACACCAAAAAATGGAGAAAAATAATCGTATGATTCTCTTAATGATTAAATTGAATATATAGTCATCATCATTAATAATATAACGGTGGAGAATTTATATTTTCAAAGTGATATTGAGCTTACTAGGAAATCATTGTAATATTTGAGAAGATCAACTATTCTAAGATATTAATTTGAATTGCTACAAGTATAAATGAAAAATCTTAGAGAAAATTTAATTTCAAGACAAGATATTGATGTCTTTCAACGAGATATGAATGATCATATTGGAAATATGAAATTAGAATTAGTTTTAATAAAAAATTATAGATATTTAAAGAAGTAATTGGGGAGTTAGTTTGAATAAATTTGAAGTATCTCTAGTAAATCCATATCTTACACTACTACTCCTCACACATCTTTATGTTTAATCAGATTTTTTGAATCAATTACCACAGTTTTGTCTGATCTGAGTGATTTGATTCATAATATTCAGTTTGATTGTGCTCCTTTAAATATTCAGTTAGAGAATCAGTGATATTTAGTAGAGAAATTGACTTCATGAGAACCTGGTATAACAAATATTCTCAATAATATTTGTGACATGATCCCAAATTATGTATTGTTTGAAGAAAATTTTATGAGTTTTTTAAATTAAGTTTTGTTGACAGTTTTATGGATAGAAAAGATTCAATGACACTGAATTGAAATTAGGTTGATATGTTTAATATTAATTTCAAAGTACTTTTGGTAGAGGTAAAAGTTATTCATCATGTTTTTCATGCTTCTCAGGCTTATGTCACCTCATTATAATAATAACCTTCACCAATAGTTGGTTCTACCATTAAGAATTTCTACAAAATATGTTAATTAAAATAAAAACCACATTTAATTAAGTTGTTTTTCATATTATATTAGTATTTCATTGTTTATTATTATTTCAATCTAATTCTACTTCAAGAAAAAATATCATTTTTATCATAGCCTATTGTAACATTAATTGATAGTTATGTTACACATTGAATGTGTTTTAAACCATTTTTAATTAATTTCTATTTTATATGATGAAAAATGGTGAGAGAATTAAATTAACACAACTTTAAATATAATTTATTAATCCTAGATAATGTGAATTTAAATATTTATTATTCTTTTATATTTATTTAAATTTATTGTTTAAAACATTATATACACAACTTGAAGATGAAAATTTCTTTTTATTATTTTATTTATTTTTACATTACCTATATTTTCTATGATTTTTATATGGTGTTTTATCATTATAAAGGGCTAGATTGTTGGGAATGTATTGTCTCGAAAATACTCTACGAATATTATAGATTTGGGTGCTCACAAATACAATTTTTGTTTACTAATGAAATTAAATTATGAATTTTTCAAGACATTATTTCATAAGAAATTTATCTTATTTACCATTTAAAATATTTTTCCAAGTCTTCTAGATGTGTTTCAAATTATTCTAGAAAAACTTTTAATACCCCGCATTTGTAAGAGGAATGTATGGTTTGGGAACCCTACATTTTTAATAAAAAATGGACCACGAACCCTATGTTTCCTATAAAAGTATGGATCAGAAACCATATGTTTGGAAGAAACCCTATATTTGAAAAACAAATATGTATTCTTATTGAACCTGAATTTTATAAATAAATATACATTGTCATCTATATATTTTTATATTTTTCATTATGTGAAGCAACCCTATGATTTTCTTGGTTAATGATGAAACTATTAAATTTATATATTTTTCGCGTATACTACCAAAATCTCACATGAAGTGAACATCTCTTTAATGATTTATTACGTACAATTCAAAGGCTTATATTAAATAGATTAAATCATTAATATTTTTATGGGAATATATGACTTTCATGAATGGTTTAAAATATAAATGATTGTGATCATTCATACAATATTCACATATCTGTTAAGACTGAAAGGGAGATAGGTTTTTATTGATAAATAGATAGAGTATTTTTATTTTAGAATAATGAGTTGTATCTTTTTCAATAAAAAAACTTATAATACAATATAAAAGATCAAATATATATGTTATTCTGAAATAGATACACTTTATAAACATACATACTTCAATCATTTGTTGTGTAAACTACTGATTAATGTTTACTACTGTTATTTGTTTATTATTGTTTTCATTTAAGATTAATTTAAATCATGGTGTATTCAAAAAATTTCACCTATAAACACATTTATATTTGACATAGAATATCCATTTTACATTATTTTCAACTACAACTATAAAAAACTCGATTTATTAAATCAAATAAATCTATGTTGAATTTTTTGAGTTTTGGCTACTCGAACTCAATCGTGGTGTTGTATCAGCTTATCAAACTAAGATATTCATTTTAGGTTCCCCATATAAGAACCAAAATTGTCTATAAAGACTTTTTGTAAATGTGGAATCTACCTATTGTAACATCTCGTGTTTTAAAAAAAGGGACACTATGTTCGATAACGTATATAATACACCTTAAGCGAAAAACTAAATATTATTACGTAAATGTTACATTATAACCTAGATATTAAAATAGTGGGAATGGAAAATTTTAATTGATTTTGAAAAATATGGCTTACACATTTATATAATTAATTATTTGTGAAATATTATTTATAAATTAAAATAAAACACTTTTTAAATAAAAGGAAATGTTTTTTTGAAAAGAAATATTTAAATGCAAATAATTGATTTTATAAAATAATAAAATCACTCATGATATATTTTATTAATTAAATATATATTTAAATTATCTAACGTAATGTTAAAAATTAATGTAATATTTTTCTAGACACGGTATAAGTTAAAATTCATTATTTTTATAAAAGCAGTATTTTAAAAAAATAATGTTTTTCTTTTGATGGAGAACCAAATTTAAATATTATTTTTTGACACTTTTATATCTTTTATTTGAAAAAATAAAATTATTATTTTGATTGGGACATCAAATTTTTGTCTTTAAAAAATTTTCATATTTTTCTTATAGCGTTCATATTTTAATGAATTGTGAAAAATATTGCATTTTAATTCAAAACTTCTTTTTTTATCTAATTTATTTGTATTATTATAATATAGTTTTAATTGTTTTTAATGTATAAATAGAAATTATTTTATATTTTAATCTAATTTTTTCTATTTTATGTAATATCACTTTGATATTTGATATAAACACATGTTAGTCTTTTGACATTTTTTACTTTTAAAATGCATGTTCTCTCATTTTGTCAACATGGATTAATTTTAAATTAATTACAAAAACATATTGGTTTTATATTTTGAAAAATGAATTAAATATTATTAATTAGTGGGTCTAAATTATTTAAATAGTTTCCTTTTAGTATTTTTCATTTATGAATTGTAATTTTGGTAATTTTTATTTTCCAGACTTAAAGGTGAATCAGGTAAATTAGGGTGACAAATAATATAATTAGTATAATAAAATTACCCTAAAACAATAAAAAAACCAATTAGATGAATAAAATTCTACCATTAACACCAAAGCATCATAATTGGATCATTTAATAGACTTTGTTTCAGAAGAGTAATAATATTATTATTAAAACAAAAGAAATTGACAACATGTCACCCTCTTAATTATTATAGGTATAATTATTTCAATATAAAAATAAACATGATAAAACATAAATAATAAATTGTATCTAGAACTATAATGAAGTTATCTGCATCATGTAAGTTTATTTATATTTTTTTATAGATTATATAATTACCATAAATTCTGACACAACAGTGATAGAGTAATTATTTTATTATGATATATATCAAATAAATGACATAAAAAATATTATAATAAATATAATTAAAATTAATTTGGGTGATCCATGAACATTCTAGATTAATATGAAATATTATTAGTCTATTAATGGTTTTGGTTCTAATTTATCTCTATTTTTTTATTTTATTTAAATTCAATGAAATGAATAGTTCCACAATTGACATTAATGATAGTTTTATAAAAATCATATTTTATTAAAATATTAAATAATAATAATAATATTTTAAAATTACAAATTGGATTTTATAAATTATAAAAGTTCATAAATTGTCCATTTATGGGAAATTAACCCCATATAAATAAAATTTATAATCTATTAATTTTAAAAGTATGTTAACCATAATTAAATTTGAAATTTAATAATTAAGGGTCAAAAAATTTATAAGGTTTAAAATGAAATAAAAACACCTCTAAATTTTTATGGTTGAGATAGTGTCGAATTATCCTCAACTAAACTCTTACATAAATCAATTTGGAGTCATTTTAAATAATAAATTAATTTATATTAATTTAATATTTTGTGAGTTTCCAAGCATGACCCTCCCGTCTCCTATAAGAGGCACCCACTCTTCTCTAATATACACACATCACAACCAATTTTTATAGAAAACTATCTCACCAAAAAACTTTCCAGAATCCTTCCCTACATTCTTAAAACCTTATTTTTGGAATAAAACCATCCTTGGAGGTTTCAAGGTGTTCTTCAATTGTGATCAACCAAAGAAACGGTATTGTTTTTATTTAATTATTTATACATTATTACACCTTGCACTTTTTCTAATATCCTTGAACCATGATGAAATAATATATTTGGTATCCTAAATATACAAATATGTTATTATTTTAATATCATGACCTGAATCCATCTCCAATTTCATCAAATGGGACATTAACTTCTCATTCATGTGTACAGTGGACTACCACCATATGAACCAATATAGTTCAATTTTTGTCACCATATTTAAGGACTGGTTATAATAGTGGACTTAAAATTTCATATTTGGAATCCCTAAAATATTAGAAATTATATGATAATAGTATATCATGTACTTTCTTACTTTCTATGCACATAAAAATGAAAATTTCGTTCATGCTTACATGTAAACTATCACCTCCACAAAGTGATTTGATTCATTTTTCTTCACTAAATCACTTTTATGATTTATATAAGTATATTTAAATAAAAAACATGATATTAATGATTTAATGATAGTTTTTTGAAGATAAAACAATACTTAACTTCATTCTATAATGGTTGATGAAAAATGAAAAATGTTACCCATGCACATTTACGACTTACTATCTCCATGATTGTAACACTGTTCATTTTCCATATTTATATTTAATGAATGGATTTAAAGTTATAAATGGTATAAAAAATTGATTATTATTTCATTAATATTATTCTATTGATTATGTACTTATAACCTCATGGTCTATTAACATCCTACCATGTTCATTTTTGACTTGAGTACCAAATATCGACAAAATTCCGAATTTGAACATAAATAATTAAGTAATTGTAATGAAATTATAGTACTCATATAAAAGGAATAATAAAAATTATAAATATTATTATGAAAAGAAATAATTATCCTATATTTATTATTATGGAAGATAAATATTTTACATGACGATTCGTACCTAAGGTAAGAAATTTCTTCTCAATCTCCTTTCATTGAATCATTTCTTGATGATATGAAACATTATTATTTTATAAAGTGTTTATACATCCCCTTTGACTTTCTGTATCCATATGTTATCTATAATCACATTATTTATTTTTTGGTAAAATTTTATACTTTCTTGTGGAATATAATTTACATGTTCAATGTGGTATGGGAATCTTTAACTAAAACATTGTTTTAAGAGTTTTAATGATTTTTTCTTCTAAAGGATTCTCATTCATGTGTATATATTCATGATTCATTGATGGATTTATTTATATCGACATAAATGTTTTAAAATTTTTATTCTAGAATTTAATTTAAATGATTCAATGTGGTATGGGACACTTTGATTCAAAAATATCTTTTACAAATATTTTATGTTGGTTTTTTAAAATGGAATGATTATTTCATAAACTTGAAATTTTTTCTTATTAGTGAAAAAGAAATATTATAATCGACATGTTAAAAATTATATTATTTTATTTTTTATTATCATATAATGGTTATTTTAAATTTCATAGGTTAGCTCGATATATCTCATACGAAGGGTTGAGCTCCATCATATCTCACAGGTGAGCCTAATATAGCATATATGAATGGTTGAGACCCATTATAGATCATAGGTGAGCCCTATATAGCTCACATGAAAGTTTATTCCCATAATAGATCAACAATTAATTAGGTATTGAAGTTGGTCATATGGTTATTCCATTTGGATGAGTGATATGTGTGGAATTTGATCGTATGGTTATTCCATTTAATTATGATTGTGTCCCAAGTTACCTTTTTTTGTTATATGTGCTTGTTATGGGTTTTATGCTATTATTATGATTACAGAAAGGGTTAGTAATGTTTTTATGTAATATATTTACTACTTCTTAAAGGTGAAAAATATTAATTTATCATAAATTATTAATGGTTTACATGTTTTCACAAGACTAATCGTTTTCCTTATTTATTTAACCCTTATTGAGCATTTGGGATCATCCCATGTTTTGAAATGTTTTTCCAAATTCATATGATTGGTATGGAAAGTTAAAATGTTTAGAATAATGTATTAAATATGTGTCTCAAAGAGAAGTCATGATTTATTTTAAAAGGGTCTTCTTTTGGGGGAAAGTAGATACCGAGTATAAGATTCCACTTGTAATGTACATGTTTACTTTTTAAGGGATTTTTCTAATTATCAAAAACTCTAAACTAAAATGATCCTAGAATGTGAATTATAGTTCAAAAATGATATAATAAGTTATGTTTAGGGTTGGGGTCTTATAGTTGGGATTAGAGGATGGTTTAGACAACATTAGAGATTATGATGTTTAATGAAGAGTTAGGGATATCATCATGAGTTTATAATTTTAATGTTCATTATGAGTTTAATGTCTTAAAATCCATTTTGAGTTATATTTTATTACTTTTAAGGTGACTAATAGTATTTTTTGAGACATTCACTTTTGATGTAAATATGGGTTATTACTTTTTACGATGAAAAATTATATGGATGAAATAACCTTTGAATTTTAATCATGTTTTTCTCTAACTGTCCCCTAGGGCCCATGCCATGACTACCACAAGTCTTCCTTCCATAGGCTAGGGGTTGGTGACTCACACTTGAAAGGAATATATCAAAAAGGGAAGGCATTTCCTTTAAACCTGTATAAACACATGTCCACCCACATCCCAACACACTGAAAGGGGGAAACAATTATACCACTAAAACATAGATGAGTACAATTACAAGTGAAGGTAAGTGTGCTAGAATAAAAAACCAACAAGGAGCTGAAAATAGAAAAGTACCAAAGGAGAATTTGATGACCATCATCGGAAAACCCCACCTGATCGTGAGAGTAGTGAAGTTACTGTAATCCAAAGTATTATGTCTTTAACGCTATGTCCTATTGGATGCCACCTAGTCCTAGGCCACCAAGTCCACTGTCATTGATCCCATCAGTCTCATCCCTTTCAGCACCTCTGTCGAAATGTCAATCATCTACACCATACACAACATGTGCGGTCGAAGCTCATTGAGCGCTGAGTATAACAATACCCAGTAGGGACCCTGATACCCCATAAGGTCTCTTAGTAATCCCTAAAGGAGAACATCAAAAATCATATACCACATAGCTAATACCACCATACATGATCACAGACACATAACACAATGTAAAAGACGCAGCTCACACCATGTTTAATCTAGGTTTGTGACAGTAGCATCATCAATCATATCATTGAACTTCTCATCTACATGAGAACTCTTCATATATCGATTATAGTGGGATTGCTGGGTAACATAGAGCTGCTTCCAACTAAAATTAGACTTCTTTGGTACAAATCCTTGATAAGTATCATGGTTGTGAGGGGTCGCACAGAGCCACTCCCCACTATGCTCTTGCCATGTCACATAGAGTCACTTCCCTCTTTGGCCAAACTGAGTAACTCCCCACATCTAGTATTGTGGGTTTTTCAGGTCACACAGAGCTACTCCCCACTGTGGGAATGCTGATTCACACAGAGTTGTTACGCACTGGGCCTTCATCGAGTAGTGTTCAGAAATCAGCCAACCGCAGGGTTCCAGACACAGCGCACTTGGGAGAACCACTCCTCAATTCATTTTTCACATCATTATTTCAACAAAAGTCACCAAAAATATTTTCAAAGGATCCACCTAATCAAAAGGGTCCCAACGCAACAAATGGCTCGTCAATTGGATTCGCGGTTTGCAAGATACATGCAATTTTGAAAATAGGGGACTGAATGTGATGGGGCCTGGTATGACCCTATCAGACCAACCTAACCAACCCTGCCTAGGGGTCCCACATACCCGATTAAATTATAAGTACTCGGCCTAACTTGGTTTGGGTTTGGAACAGTTTGGTCCATCTTGTCTAGTGCATCGGGCCCAATATTCCTCTCTAGACTCGGCCTGGTATGGCCAAGGGTCCATCCCGCTTGGTCACCCCGGTGAATCGGTCTAGTCTGGCCCGGCCCGAATGGCATGGTTCATTCTTGTTGGCGTAGGTCTGCCTTGCAGGGTGGGGTCCAGACCGCTGGTGCGGTTTTGACCCACTAGGCCATGGGTCTAGCCCGCCGGTGCAGGTCCGACCTGCTGGACGGGATCAGCCTGCTGGAGGCTCAGTGTGCTTGTTGAGGACCAGCTTCTGGAGTATCTGGTGGTGCTATGTCCTACCCAGATGCAGCATCTTCACTGCGTCCAGCCCCAGCTGGCCCTGCAGACCCAGGGCCCCTCCAGCTATGGTCGACGGACCACGACCCGCACTGCCTGGGAGGCCTGGATATAGGCCTCTCTCTCCACGCACTGCCTTCTTGGCGTCATGTCATCCAGTCACTGCGGCCAGACGTTCATAGCCCCTTTCCGCCACTGCCACCATCGGGTCCAGCGTGGCTGCAAGATGTTTGGCGGACCACCAGACATGTTCTAGCAGTCCGTTCATCATGTCATATGTTTCTACAATCCTGAAAGATCACACTCTTCACCATTAAGGACTCAACTATGACTCTCCATCACGTTGAGGATACGACCACTAAGAAACACATGAGAAGAGGTGCTCAGGCCTTGTTCGTGTCGGCATCGGCCTTCTGTGTTAGAGGTATAGATCAAGCGAGAGGTTTGGGGATTGATGTTCAATCATTTCATTACATATTTGAATCCCGAATAAGAAATTCCCATGAAAATTTACCCTCCCTCATAAAACAACAAACCATGGATCATCATGTTCAAGGGTTGATTTGTGTTCATTGTTTCTAGAAAAAAGTAAATGTGGAGAATAACTTTGAGATAAAAAATCAGACCCCTTCCTCTTTCACGTTCGATGCCAAATCATTCATTGTTGAGATTTCAAGGCATTGATGTGATCAATTTCGGCGTCGTTCTTCGAGGTCCATCGAAGACAATGAAGATCTTATGGAATTTTTCATCCTTCATTGGATTAGAGATTCACTAGAGTTTCTTCATATAATATTCCATGTTTAATTCTCTGTCCAGCAACGCATTATACAATGAAAAGGAAATCACATCGCATCACTTCTGTTATGCTGTTTAATTTATGAAAGAACTTCACTATTATGCTTCCTTTATTGCATCATTATTCTACGTGATATGATCTATTAATGAGCCTCATTAATGTGCCTCATCGCTTCATCGTTTCTTCACCACAGTGTGGTTTTGTTTCTGCTCATCAGATGAAAAAAATAAAATGAAATAAAATTTTAATGTTATTTTACTAATTTCTGAAATGTCTGAAAATAAATTTTTCTGTGCGGCCCTTTCAGTCGAAAATCTAAGTCCATTATAAGTGAATCCTGACGTTCTGAGTTCAATTATGTCCTCAGATTTTCAATCAAAGCACTAGTTCAAAAGTTATAAAAAACTTGATCACGTGTTTAATGAAGGTACCTTATGAAATTCAAAATACTGCTATGGGCTCATCGGGTCTTGGAATCACATGCCAACAGAGTGCGCGGTCTTAGAATAATTTGATATAAATTAAAAAAATTATATGAAATTTCTCAAAAATCAGATTCTCCCCACCATAGGGATTTATTTCATCAAAACCCAAAAGAAATGTATAAAAATGATGGGGGTCATGATCATGAATCTTAGCCTCCCTCTCCCATGTGCTATCCTGGAGGTTCTCATTCTTCCACCGAACTCGCACCCGAAGAATCAACCACCCACATAGGACCTGATCTTGTCGATTATTTATCTTCACTAGGAACTCTACAAATGTCACTCCATTTTCAATATCCATCTCACCCCAATTGATGTCGTTTTATGGGTCATGAACGTTCCCCCTCTGCTGTTACATGTGGAAAACATCATGCACCCAGTGCATCTATGGGGGGAGAGCTAGCCAGTATTCCACCTCGCCATCTCTGATCAGGATCTAAAAGGGTATGATGAACCTCGAAGATAGCTTGTTTCCCCAACCAATTCTTCGTAACCCTTGTTTGGTGAGACCCGAAGAAACACATGGTATCCCTTCTCAAAATCCAAATGTATATGTCTCTTATCGACATAAGACTTATGCCTGCTCTATGATGTCCTCATCTTCTCCTGGATGATCTTCACCTTCATGGTGGTAGCCCATACCAACTCCAGACCCATGAGTGTCCACTCCCCTAGGTCTTTCTAGCATATGGGTGATCTATAAGGATGTCTATAAAAGGCATCTAGTTATGCCATTCTAATGTTTGAGTGATAGATTTTGTTGTATACAAACTCCACCAAAGGCAGGTAGTCCTCCCAACTATGACCAAAGTCAAGGACGCAAGCACTAAGCTTGTCCTCCAAGGTCTGTATGGTCTGCTCTATCTGACCATCCGTATGGGGATGAAAATATATGCTCAAGCGCAGTTGCATCCTAAATGCCTCCTATAATCCCTTCGACAACTGGGATGTATAGCTGGTGTCACGATATGAGATTATCTTCAAAGGCACCCTGGGAAGTCTCACTATCTCTTGGACGTAGAGGCATCCCAATCCCTCTACCTTTCCTTTCTCTTAGATGGGTAGAAAGTGATCCGACTTGGAGAGTTGGTTAATGATCACTCAAATAGAATCATTAGCTCATGACGTACTTTATAACCCTATCAAAAAATCGATAGACATACCATTTCATTTCCACTCTATTACCTTGAGTGGTTGGGCCATGATAGCTGGAACCTAATTCACATCCTTCACTTTCTAACAAAATAGGTAATGATAAATGAACTCATCCACTACTCTCTTAATCCATGTCCAAAAGTGATGATGTTGGAGGTCCTTTTATATCTCCATCACTTTGGGATGTACCTCCAAAGGAGATGTATGAAACACCATCGACATGTCCTCCTACAATGTTATTGGTATTACGATGTGCTCTCTAAAACTAATGGTGTGCTCCCCACCTATAGAAAATATATCTGGAGCCCATCCTGTGGATAAATGAGCACGTTGGGCCTCAAAGTCAACATCCACCAGATGTGCCTCCATGAATCTCTATAAGAGTGGTGGAGTAACAGTCACTGACTGAAGGAAATCAACTCCACCATCATCTAGGAAGGATATCTACGTCGCATCAAACTGCTCGGTTGCCTCTCTTAGCAGATGAAAACTGGTCCTCCTACTGAGGGTGTCAGCCACCACATTAACCTTTCTAAAAGTATATACTATCTCAAAGTAATAGTCCTAGAGGATCTCTAGCCATCGTTGTTGTCTAAGGTTCAATTCCATTTGAGAGAAGATATTCCTGAGAATCTTTTGGTTGGAGTAAAAGGTAAACCATTCACCCATCAAGTAGTTTTGCCACATATTCAAGGAAAAGAACACTAATGCTAACTCAAGGTCATGGGTCATGTTATTCTACTAATTTTTCATTAACTTGTGTGATCTATAGGGGATCAATTATTCTTTTTGCATCGGTACATAACATAGTCTGGTCTCTGATGTGTCGTCGTAAACTACATACCCAATGACCTCCTCTGGAAGTCTCATGATGGGGGCACTAGTCTATCTCTGCCTCAGCTCCTGGAAACTCTACTAAAATTTCTCCATCCACACAAAGGGATATCCCTTCTGTTTCAATGTTGTAAGTATTCTACTACTCTTGAAATGTCGGGTATGAACCTCATATTGTAACCAGACAACCCTAAGAAGCTCCTCGCCTCAGTCACGCTCCTAGGTGGCTCCCAATAAAGCAATGCCTCTATCTTCTCTGGATCAACCATAACTCTATACTTTGAGATTATGTGACCTAGAATGTGGACCTCCCAAATTAAGAACCGGAACTTCAAGAGCTTACCATAAATTTGGGGCTCTCATTGTGTATATCAGACTATCTGTAGGTGTAGAACGTGTTCCTCCTGCGACACTGATTACACAAAGATGTCATTAATGAATACCATAGTGAACCAGCAATGGTAAGGCTAGAAGACCATGTGAATGGGGCCCATGAACACTATTTGGATTTTTCTCATGCCAATAGGCATCACCCAGAACTCAAAGTGGTCGTATCGGAACCTGAAGGCTGTCTTCTGTACATCTTCATCCCGTACACGAAGCTAGTGATAGCCTGATATGATATCTATATTTTAGAACCACATTGCTCCTTTAAGTTGGTCGAAGAGTTCATAAATTCTAGAAAGTGGGTAATTGTTCTTCACGGTCACATGGTTCAGGCACCACAAGTCCACATATAACATGAAACTCCCCGTATTCCATAATGAAAAAAAGCATAGGGGTTGGTCATGGTGAAATGTTGGGCGTTATGAACCCCTTCTCTTGTAAGTTCTCCAGCTATACCCTTATCTTGTGAAGCTCCACAGGAGCCATCTGATATTCCGGTGCGGATATTGTTATCATCCTAGGGTACAAGTCGATGAAAAAGTAATCCTTCCTATGAGGAGGTAGTCACAAAACATTCTCAGGAAAAACATCCTCGAACACCACCACCATTATATGAATGCTCAGACTCCTCTCATCTACTGTACCGAGAGTGAGCCTTTCCAAATGGTGAGTGATCGACTGCACCCTCCTCTGAGAAAGATTTTCGTGCACTGTAAGGGTTTCCTTATCACCAGTGAAGGAATACCTGGTTGCATCTCCACGGACACACCACATTGTAAGGGTAAAATAATTGATCTGAGCATTGACAATAGATAACTATTACATTCCCAAGATGGCGTCGTAAGGCCTCGACGCCACTACTAGGATATCCCAGCCGAAGAACTCACCTCCTTGAGTAAGCTCACACTACCAGCACGTGAGTATAATTGTTTAATCCCCTACCATAAAAGTTTCTAGCTATTAGGATCGAGCCAACAGCTCTACCGGAATCTCTGCCCGCCAAAAGAGAGTAGTGGAAAAGAAGGTGTGACGAGCACCTGTGTCTATAAGAATCTCATCTAGGGTGTAGAATTCAAAGATCATACCTTGAATCATCTCTTTAGTGTCATGGTCATAAGCATATACTTCTTAGAGCTGATCTCTCCCATGGTCGCACGCTCCCTGAGGTTGGGGTGGACCACTTGGGGGTGGTGGTAGTAATACCTCATACCATTTCCCACCACCTACCACTTTTCAAGCTCCCCTGCCAGATTAGCCTCCCTACGAACCTCATCATTTGAACCATTATCGCTTCCTCATCGTCCCCTTCACCATCTGTTGGTCATTTGTACGGTGGGTTCGGAATTCATGTGCCATGTGTCCCTACCCGTCCACATGAAGCACTACCAGGATCCCTACTAACTCCCCCTGGACTAGGAGCCCTGCACTACCTACCCTGAGTCCTGGGGTTGACCTCTAAAAGACCAGTCCCCCTTTGGACCACGTGTCTGATGTCTACTACTTGGTGAAGACGCCTCCACCTGGGGTCTACTAGAAACTCTACATGTCGGCACCTGCTTAGCTATGAATTAATAAGTGTTTTATCCAGCACCTCAGCCTGGGTAGGTATTCTGAGAAACATCACTGATTCTCGGTTCTCATCCTTGAGTCCCTTATCAAAGTCTTGATCCCAAAAGAAATATTCTAACACCATGTATGTGGAGTAGTCAAATAGCTTAATGAACCACACTGAGTACTCGACTACTGTCATCATACCCTGCTGAAGGCGAAGAAACTCTTAAATGCACACAAAAAGAAAGGTTATGGGGGAAAATATTCCTAGAAAAGATGCTAGAAGTCTTCCTAGGAAAGGGTTTCATCATCGTGTGTCTGGGTGGCCAAGCTCCACCATCTCCCTACCGAGCCCTGCAAAAGAATCACTACCAAGATCTCCATCTAGTTAAGTGGTTTCCTCACAATTAGTAAGACCCGAATCAGAGCCTCTAGCCAGTCCTTAGAGACCCGAGGATCTATATCTCCATTGAAACTAGTAGGTATTTGTCTCTGAAACTCAAGCAAGGCACTATGTCTGCACACATCCTCTTCTAGTACCATCGGCAGTTGATGATGACAATCAGGTGGTGGTAGCACCGGTACTGCAACCAGTGGGGCTATCTCAATCATTTTTCCATGAAGGGATTCATTGTCGCAGGGTGGGATGTCCTCATGAACTTGTATTGGGATCTTGACTATGCGTCCATGTAGAGGCATACTAATATAGATCTATATTTACCAAAGTATGAAAGTTATACTTGGTGACCTGAATTTTATTCAAAAGAACATAAGGAGACACTTATTCAACCAATGATTTCATGCATATAGTCAAAACTCAGAATTAAAGGTCCTTGTGTATTGATATGTCAGTCGCGGCACCAACACTGGACTCCCCGAATCTAAAGTCAAACTCACAACACCTAACATTATTTCCCCAAAAAACACAAACTCCCATTATTTGTGGTAGGACCAACCACCGTCTGACACCACTTTGTCATGACCCATCCCCCAAGGATCATGTCATGATTACCCCAATCCTGCCTTCCATAGTCCAAGGGATGGTGACTAGCACCAATAAGGAATATCCCAAAAAGGGATGGCATTTCATTAAAAACTGTATACACACACATCCACCCATATCCCAACACACTGAAAGGGTAAAACAAGTATACCACTAAATCAATGTCGAGTTCAAGTATAAGTGAAAGTAGGTGGCCCAAAATACAAACCTAATAAGAAATAGAAAACATCAAATTAAAGAAAAGGGCAATTTGATGGAGGTCCGTGGAAAACCCCACCTGATTGTGAGAGTAGTAAAGCTACTGAAATCTAAAGCAGTATGTACAATGTGACTGGTCCTATTGGGCCCACCTAGTCTTATGACACCATGTCCACCATCGTAGAACCCTTCAGTCCCATCTCCCTAACCACCTCTGTCGAAACGTCGATCGTCTACACAAGACACAACACGTGTGGGAGAAGCCCATGTAGGGGTGAGTATAATAATACCCAGTTGGGACCCCGCGACCCTTGAAGAAAACTTGGTAATCTAAAATGGAAAAAATAGAAAAGAAAATAGCACAGAGGTAATACCACCAAGAAGGTTCTCATACACATTACACAAAGTAAAAGATGCATCTCACACCAGGTATATTCTACGGTAGTGATAGTAGCATCATCAATCACATAATCAAACCTCTTGGATGTTGTAGAACTCCTCTTCAATAGAGTACATGGGACCTACTGGGTAACACAGAGTTTCTCCCAATAACCTTAGACTGCTATGGTACACATACTTAATTAGTAATATGGGTATGTTGGGTCACATAGAGTCGCTCCCCACCATGGGTCTGTGGGGTCACATAGAGCCGCTTCCCACCTTCGCCGAACTGAGATACTCCTCTTGTCGAGTATTATCGGTCCACCAAGACACATAGAGACACTCCCCACCATGGTCTTTCTAGGTCAAATGGAGCCTCTCCCCATAGTGGGCCTTCCAGTTCAGACAGAGCTTCTTCCCACTGGGCCTTCATCGCGCAATCTTTAGGTCTCAGCCAACCGCATAGTTCCGTACGTAGAGCACTTTGGAGAACCGCCCCTCCTGCCATTCAATGCATTAAGATGTAAATTAAAGTCCCCAAAAATAAAGAAAAAAGATATTCCTCATCATTAAGGTCCCAAATCAAAAAGAATCTCATTAATCATATGCATTTTTGAATGATACAGGCTTTTTAGTTAACAGGAGGCCAGTTGTGATGGGGACCAGTCAGACCGACCCGACCAACCTGGCCTGGGGGGTCCCACAAACCCTAGTATAATTAGAACCACTTGAACTTACTTGGTTTAGTTTGGGCTTGGTCTGTTCTAGCCATTCCAGTGGGACAGTACCAATAATCCTTGCTAGTCCCAGCCCGGTATGGCCAACGGTCCAGCCCGCCGGGTCGCCCGGTGACCCAGTCTAGTCCGTCTTGACCCGAAGGGACTGGGTCCAACCTGTAGCCATGGGTCAAACCCACAGGGTGTGGGTATGGCCCAACAACATGGGTCTGGACCATAGGGTTTCTGGTCTGGCCCACTGATGTGGGTACCACCCATTGTGGGCTCGGCCTGCCAGCTAAGGACCATCCGCTGGAGCGGCTAGTGGTGCGCCACCCCGCCCGGACATGGTAGCCTTGTAGTGCCCGACCTTAGCTGGAACCGAAGAGGCTGGGTCCCTCCATCCATGGTTGATAGACCACAGCCCGGACATGGGCCACCTTATCCACGCGGTCCCCATCCAGTGTAGTGTCACCCAGCGGTCGCGACTAGTCTATCATGGCCCCATGCTGACGCAGCGCGCTGACAGGAACGCTGCCTGCGGTTGTCTTCGCTCCATCCACTTATGCCAGCACAGTAGATGGATGTTTGGAGTACCACCAGATTGATGTCAGGGGTCCATTAACTGCACTATCTGCACCTACGATCCCTAGATATTTCCATCTTTTCTACTAAGGTCTCAATTTTGTCTTGTTGTCACTTTGAGGATACTGTCACCAATAAATGCATGAGTAGAGGATCTCAGGCCACATTTGTGTCAGCCAGGGCCCTCTGTAAGGGAGGATTAAATACAAGGGAGGTTCGGGGATCTATTTTCAATAATTTGATGCCAATTTTGAATACTAGATAATCAATCCCAATGAAAAGTCACCCTACCACATAGACGCACGAATCGCTAATCAACCTGTTCGTGGGTTGATCTGTGTTCATTGTTTCCAAAAAAATAGGAAGAGTGGGGTATAACATTCAAATAAAAATCAAACCCCTACCTCATTGAAATTCAATTCTGAAGCATTCATCCTCAAGAGTTCAAGGTGTCGATGTCATCATTTCCCTCTCCATTCTTCGAGGTTTGTCAAATATGATGATCATCTTCCATTGTTCATCATTCATCATTAGAGAGGATATTCACTGGAGTTTTGTCAAAGAATCATTCATGTTTATTTCTCCATCGCCGAACATGTTATACTATAAAAAGAAACTCACGTCGCAAAGTTTCAGTTCATCTGTGCTGTCGTAGCGTTATGCGGTTTCATTTATGAACAACATCGCGGTCAGGCTTCCTTTATTACATCATTATGCTGTATGAAATGGGCCATTAATGAGCCTCATTAATGTGCCTCATCTCTACTTCTTTTCTTCACCATAGAATCTATTTTTCTCCACTCTTCAGATGAAAAAATAAAAAACACCTTTTCATCATTATTTTATTATTTTCCAAAATGTCCGAAAATAAACATTTCCATTCAGCCCTTGACGGCCAAACTTTTGTCCATTCTAGGTGAATCCCGAAATTCTGAGTTTAACGGTGTCCCCATGTTTTTTATCTGAGCTACAGTTCAAAAGTTTTTAAAAAACCCACTCGTGTATTTACTGAATGTACTTTATAAAAGTTCAAAATTCTGTTCCGGGCTCTCTGGGACTCATTCATGTCGGCCTAGGCCCTCTAAATTTATGAAACATAACATTTTTTTAATTTTAGAGAATTTAATCTCATTTTGAAATAATTTTAAAATAATGATATCATTTTAGAAAAGTAAAACCCTTTGGATGGGTGACAACCCAATGCATCTTGAAAGGCCATTGGGATTGAACCCAAAACCAAAGGGTAAAAGGGTTCATCGACTACCACTAGCCTACATGAATTCCCTGGTCAGTGTGAATTTTTTCTCTCAAGTTAAACGAGTTTGAGGGATTAGAATTAGTTGATTTTTGGAACTTGGGTTTTTCAAATGGAAATCTGTGGTATTGTAAAATGATTTGGGGACCAATTTATAAATGTTATTTTGGAAGACATTCATTATTTTGGGAACCATATATGATCCCAATAAATAGAATACTACGGAATTTTATTTGAGGAGTAGTTGTTGAATTATATTTTGGAAGAATCTATGATTTAACTTGTATACTTCTGTGGAATTAGTTTATTTATGAAATTTTTAACCTATCATGGAGGATATATGATTATATTAATTACTTTTTGATATGATACATTTGGATTAGTTGATGTTATTTGGATTTAAATGTTAGAATTTTCATTAAAGATTATTTCATGAAATCCATGTGGTTTTTAGGATTTAATCATAGTTATACTATTTTTTAGGAATTTTATGGATAGTTATTTTTTTGAATGGTCTATGCTGAACTTTTGGAATTACAGTTGAATTTTAGAGATAAAAAGTAGTTTTTTATTATCCAATTATTTATTCTTTTTGGAGAATTGTTTTATCTTATCTTATGTAAATTGGTTTTGGTTAATGTTTCAAGATAGGGTAAATTGATAGTTAATCTTTTGAGGATTATGTGATTCTATATAAGTTGATTATCTTGAATACTCATCATTTAGAGAAAACGATGAATTTTTCATGAAATTTGATTAATGGATGAAACTCCAATTCTATAGTAATTATGTTTCCTTATACCATTATTAATGTAAGTAAAATAATTCCTCAACATTATAAAAAATAATGTTAAAAAACTTTTTCACTATACTTGTCCTACAACGAAGTCAAAGATCGTTTAACCCATCAAAAATTTATAGCTTTTTGATTGTTAAATTTTTCTTGAAACTGTTTTCTATCACTCTCCATCCAAATATTATGGTTATTTTATCATCCATATCTATGTTTCTAGGCATGGAACTATAGTATTTTTTATCTTAAGTGATCTTCTTACTTCTCTTTCTTTCTTTTAAAGTGGTAGTTGTTTTAAATTTTTTTTGATGTGGGATTGTAAAAATGGTATTTTGAAAATTCATACCATAGTTATCGACCCCAAATTCAAAATTGCAAGGACAAAATTTCAAGGGGAGGAATTTAACATTTCTAGTTTTTTAAAAAGAGACTGTATGTTTGATAGTATACATAATACACCTTAAGAAAACAACTAAATATTATTGTTTAAATGTTACCATATAACCAAGCTGTAAAAATGGAGGGAATGAATAGAATTAATTTATTTGAAAAAATATGTTTTAAACATTTATATAATTAATTATTTTAGGGAGATTATATATAAATGAAAATAAAAACATTTTTAAATAAAAGTAAATGTTTTTCTGAAATATTATTTAAAGGCTAATAAGTGAGTTCATAAAATAATAAAATCACTCTTGATGGATTTTATTGCAGAGATATATATTAAATAAATTCAATGTAATGATTCAAATTCATATTATATATTTTCTAAACATGATATATGTACAAATTCAATTTTTTGGATTAAGTAATTATTTATCTAAAAATGATGTTTTTCTAGATTTTGATAGAGAACCCATTTTAAATCCGGTTTTGATAGTTTTATATGTATTATTTGAAAAAAAATAAACTTATTATTAAGAACTAGGACATAAGAATTTATTTCGGATAAATTTTTGGTATTTTCCTTATAACTTTTATATTTTAATGAATAATGAAAATTAGTTCATTTTAATTCAAAACTGCTTTATCACATAATTTATTTATAATGTTAACTTATCATTTTAAGTGGTTTTAAAGTGTTATTATTTTATATTTTTATAATTTAATCATAATTTGGTTATTGGAATTAATATCACATTGAAATTTCATATAAACAGATGTCAATATTTTGATGGTTTTTACTTTTAAAAACCTCGTTTTCACGTATTGTCAATTACGGTAAATTTCAAATTACTTACTAAAACCTATGGGTTTAAAATTTTTTAAAATTTATTCCATATTTTGAATAATTGGGTAAAAATTATTTAAATAGGTTCCTTTTATTTTAAGGATTTTATGAATAGTAACATTGGTAATTTTTATTTTCCACAGTTAACGGTGAATCAGGTAAATTAGGGTAACAAATAATATGATATGGATATTTAAATTACCCTAAAACCCTCCTAAATAATATTTTATGAATAATTTTCAACCATTAAAACATAAGGATCTTAATTGACTAATTTAATGGAATTGTTTTCTGGGAAAGTGATATAAAATTTATTAAAACAAGAGAAAGTTACCACATTAAATCCTCTAAATTAATAAAAGTATAAAAACATTAATATCGGAATAAACATGATAAATCATCAATAATATATTACATCAAGATATTTAATTAAATTATATACATTATAAAAATTTATATTTAGTTTTTATAGATTAAAAAATTACCATAAATACAGACCAAACGGTGATAAAGTAATTATTTTATTAAGAGAAATATCAATTAAATGATATAAAAAATATTAAAATAAATATAATTATAATATATTATGGTACTACATGAATGTTATAGTTTTCTATGAAATTTTATCAGTATATTTAATGGTTTATTTCTAATTTATCTCCCTTTTTTTATTTTAATTAAATTCAATGAAATGAATAGTGTCAAAATTGACACAATTGATATTTTATATAATAACATTTTATTAAATTACTTAAAAATCATAAAAATAATTTCAAATTACCAAGTGGATATTATGAGGTCTAAAATTACATCAAGTATTAATTTATGGGAAATATAACCTATATAAGTAAAATTTATATGCAATTAATGTTTAAAAAATTGTTACCACAATTAAAATTGAAATTGAGTAATGAAGGGTAGAAAGAAATGATAAGGTTTAAAATGAAATCAAAAAATTTCTAAAAATTATTTATTGATTGGATTTATAATTATACTCATATTATATTCTACATAATCAAATTAAAATTCATTTGGAATAAAAAATTAATTTATATTAATTTTATATTTAATGAGTTTCAAAGGGTTCACCTCCCTTATCTTATAAAAGACACCCACAATTATCTAATAATCACACATCAAATCTCCTTAAAACATAATAAAACAATATCTCAAGTATCTTAAATATGTTGAGATGTTATTAATTTAATATAATCACCTGAATCCATCTCCAATTTCATCAAATGGGAAATGAACTTTTCATTCGTTTGTACGGCGGACTATGACCTCGCAAACCGATATATTTCATTTTTCTTCACTAGCTTTTGGGATATGTTATAATGATGGAATTAAATATTTTTATGTTATATTCCTGAAATATTAAACATTATAATATTATATTATATCATTTGCATTCTTAATTTCCATTAACATAAAAATGATAACATCATTTGTGCGTACGTGTAAACTATCATCTCTATAAACTGTTGTGATTAATATTTATTCACTACATCACTTGTATGATATATATAAGTATATTTAAATTAATTACATGAAATTAATTTTTTTTGATAGATAAAATAATACTTACTTTCTTTCCCTAATGATAAAGGAAAAATAGAAAATATTACCCATGTGTAAGTACGGCTTAACGGCTCCATGATTGTAATGTTGTTAATTTTTAATATCTATATTTAATGAATGTATTAGAATGTATAATTGATAGAAAAAATTGATTATTATGTCATGAATATTATTTTGGAGATGATGGACTTATGACCTCATGTACTGTTGACATTCTTCCAAGTTCATTTTTGACTTGAGTACCGAATATTAGAAAAAATGCCTGAGGCGAAAATAAATAATTATGTAATTGTTATGAAATGATAATAGTTATAAAAATGAATAAAAAATCATAATATTTTTTATTAATTTAAGTACTATACCTATTTTTATTATTCTGGAATATAAAGAGTGTACGTGATGAGTAAGACTTATGGTAAGGGATTCTGTCTCAATCTCCTTTCATTGAGACATTTCATGATGGCATGAACCTTTATTATTTTATAAAGTTAATATAAACACCATTTGAATTTTTTTATACATATTTTATCTATACTCATGTTATTTAACTTTTTAAAAAAAAATTCTTTCATGTCGCTTATAATATAAGTGTTTAATGTGGTATGATACTCTTTTACTAAAACATTGTTGTTAGTGCTTTAAATATTTATTCGTAAAAAAAATCATTCTTTTACATGTATTCAAAATTATTTTATTAATATATTTACATAAATAATTTTTTTGAAAAATTTTAATTCTATAATTTCATTTAAAATTTTTAACGTGGTGGGGAAACATTGATTCAAAAATATCTTTTATTATGTTTTAAATTGGTTTTTGAAAATTAATTGGTTATTTTAATAACATGGAATGTTTTCTTATTATTGAAAATTAAAATTTATGAGTGACATGCTAAAAAAATTATGATTTAATGTATTATGATTTTATAATGGTACTTTTAAATTTCACGGGTGAGCCCGATATAGCTTATGCGATGGGTTGAGCCCCATTATAGCTTATAGGTGAGCCCGATATAGCTTATATTAAGGGTTCAGTCCCATTATAGCTTATATGTGAGCCTGATATATCTTATACAGTTGGTGATCCCCATTATTGATCTCTAATTCATTGGGTATAAAAGTTAGTCATATGTATCTTCCATTTTTAAGAGTGGTATGTATGGAAGTCAATTGTATGTTTATTCCATTTAATTATGATTATGTCTCATGTACCCTTTAGGTGTTATATATTCTTTTTATGGGTTTATGATAATATTATTAATAAAAAAATGTAAGAAATATTTTTTACGGAATGTATTTAAGACTTATTATAAGTGAAAAATATTAATTTTTGATAAAGTATTCATGGTTTACATTTTTTTATAGGATTAATAGTTTTCTTTATTTGTGTAACCTTAACTGAGATTTTGTGCTCATACTGAGTATTGAAATGTGTTTCACATGTCTTAAGATTTGTATAGAATATGAAGATGTTTGGAAGAATGAATTGAAGATGTGTCTCAAGGATACATAATGTTTTATTTTAAAAGGGTTTCCATTGGTGAAAATATTGTATACTGATTAAACTTTCCACTTGTGATGTAAGAGATTAAATTTTAATATTTTTTCCTAATTCTCTAAAACACTAAGATAAAAAAGTTATTAGAATATGAATTGTGGTTCAAAAAAATATAATATGTTTTGTTTAAGGTTATGGACATGTACATGCACTATGTTGTTTTAGTCTTTTTTCAAGAGGACTTGCCAAGTAAAAATTACCAATCTCCTTAAGAGAGTGTTGGTGGAGTGGACTAGAATATCATTATGTATTGAACCACTATAAAAATTAATATGTTCATCTTTTCTATTTTTTTGTTTTCACTTAAATGAGATAATGTTGTATATCTACAAAAATCATGATTAGGTATAAAAGTTTGAATATGTCTATACTGTTGAAAAGACGCAATTAACACCCACCCTCCATGTATCTTTTTATTATTCCAGCCTAACAAAACAAGGGGTAATAATCCTAAAATGGTTAGATTAGTTTAAACTCAATCTTCATTTAGTTCATTAGGGGTAGTCCCAAGACAACGCACCTATCTAGACACTATTGGAGGGAAATTCTTTGTATAATTCACTTGCATTTAAAAAAACCTTAATGAAGAATTTTCCGGTCATTTATTAGGTCTATTACCATCCCAAAATGCTGAATTCGTTAATTATCTTTTAATAATAACCCCACATTGGGAAGTTACCCCATCCACCAATGTATCATTATTACTTTAGTATAGTCACTTCTTATTACATTGAGAAAACCTCATATTTTTTATGTTAATTATAGGAAATTATACAAGATAGACAAATTATTTCATTAATCGTTTGGGGAAATTATTAGCATAAACATATAAAATTACTCCATATGGTGTTAGTTTGAGGGATTCTTATATTTAATGTTATTCCATTTATTTATTGGGAAAATATTGACAATCGATAAATTTTTTATTTTAATATGGATGTTTATTGGTTACTAAAGAATGTTTGTTATGTATTAATTTTTTTTCATTCCTCAATATAATGAATGAATTAGACCAAATTAGGGATGATTGGGGCCTTATATAGATAGTCACTCAATCCATCAATATGTATTATGAGACAAACTAGCTTGGGAATTCGAATATTACTGACCCATTTATTTATGATGTTTTGGAAAAAGAATTTGATATCATGTTTATAGTGTGATAAATTGGGCATTGCATTAGTATGAGATTATTAATTGTTATATGATTTTTTATTAATTATGTTGAATATAATATTCCCATAATTTCATATGATTATGGAATTATTTTTATCATTTATTATTGTCATACTATATATTCCAATCTTATTCTATGTTATATCCCTTTATATGTTACTCCTTACTGACCATATATTCTCACACATATTTTGATTTCCTTTCCCCAGGAAACCTATAAGGAAAATATGTGTAATATTCAAGGATATTTAGGAAGAGATATTAAAATTATCACAGATTTTATCTGTTATATTTTATATTCTCATGTGTAATGTGAAAAATATATCCGTATTTAGTCTTCCAAGATTATAAAATTTTTGGATCCTTTATGAACTCTTATAATCTATACAAATAATGAAATTTACCTGTCAGCAATAGTTTTCTACAAACTATGTTATTATAGTGGCTAACTTACTGAGTTTCAGTAAAAACCTTGGGGTTATATTTTTAAGAACATAGTGATATGTCAAAAACGTTATTGAAAACCCTTCTGGTTTTAAGGGATTTTTTCTTATAAAATATAATATGAATTTTTTTTTGCAACTCAATATCATGATCTAATTTTGCGTATTTCATTATTCAATGATGGTTAATTACAAAAGTAATGAGAACCATATCATTACCCACAATTGATATAGATATAATCCTCTTATAATGTAAATGAGGCTAAAGTTGGAATTGATAAGATCATAACCATATCAGGTTAGATGACCCAATTTATGATAAATAATATTGCCCTCTTAGGGAAACCGCTTTATCCACAATGTGGTTTATCTACGTTGGACTACTTCATATGGTATTAACCTACACTATTTAATGGAACGACTAATTTTTTGGTAGCTGATAAATGGATCAAGTAACTGGAAAGGATATTTCAAACATTGGGAATTAATAAAGGGTAATAATGCATCATGGAAGCATATATTTTAATGGTAAATGTTAATCAATTGTGGATAATAATTCATAAAAATAATAAAGAATTGGATATATAGTGAATGGAAAATATAAATTTTGAAGATATATTCTCTGAAAAATAATTTTCTCATGAGAAAAGGGTTGAAATGGAAAGAAAATTGCCCAATGTGAGATAGAAGGAAAAGTAAACTATTTTTGGTATGTGGATAAAATAATAAGGTTATCTGAACATACTGAAAACTATGTATATCGAATGGATATCTTGAATAACCATTTAATTGATAGGATAATTCAAATACTTAAAAGGGTGTTAGTTTGTATGAATAATAGTCATATTAAGATATAGTCTAACATTCCATTAAGACAAAAATTAATTCTCCAAGGCGTATATATTCAATGGTAATCTTTTGAAGAAGTGGTTTACTAAGAACCATAAAATGAAACATTTGTAAAACATTATGAATGGAAGAGTGGGATTTCCTATATATAATAATTGTTGAAAGAAACACATGGGGAATTTCTTGAAGGGATTGGAGTCTTATTTTTAGTGTAGATAAAAAGACCATCAACCTCATGAAATAAAAGGAAATGTAGAAGTTATTGATGCTCAATGAATAATCTATAAGGGGATAAGGAACTATGAAAACCAATTCCCCAATAATTAGAGGAAATTTACCTCATAATATCCTAATTGGTAGAGTATAAGCTTATGGAAAAACTATGTCTAAGGTTAAAGTGCGAAATCTTGTATATCTCACATTATCAACTTGTTTTAAAGGATCATAAAAATGCCCTTATTTTTTCTACGGTTACTATTGAGATATTTAATTATATTTTTTATAAATTTTATGATGGAGTTTGAGGAAAAATTAGGGAACCCAAGAGTATAATTGATGAAATTTTTGTATCCCTCCACTAGTAGGTGCTAATGGTCACCCATTGAGTTCAATTAGATGGTTGGTTGACCATGATGATGGGAATGTGTTGTTTGAACCAACCAATTATTTTTTCTAGGTGCCACTGGCTAGCAAGTTCCACAATCCAACTACCTGGTGGAAGCCAATTATATTCAAATTCTAGTTATTTTTGGTAGCCCCCATGTGTGTTAATTCTTCTTGTAATAGAACTATTCATATAAAAAGACTTATAGAATGATCTTAAATACACGAGAAGCTATAAATACACCCCTAAGGATAATTGAATGTTATAGTTACCTTCGAGAATAATTTTAGAGTATAAATTGTGTCAATTTTATCTCATTTATCTTCCTCAATTACATTTCAACATCTTTCTCTTTTTTATTTCTTATTATAATATTATTTTGGGGAGAGAGTGAGCTCCATTGGTCCTGATCATAGAAATCAACTTCTTTTTCACTTTTTCGAGTGCTCATTATGACAAACCACAATTCTATCAATGAAATTTCCCTTCATATAATTATTTCATCTCGTATAAATTACATAAAATCACTTAGATAACATGATAACAACATTATATATTTTGAAGGAATGAAATTAAAAGTATTTATAGGAACTAAACAACCTAAACCAATTAAATAGTAACATGAGATTCAGAATAGTAATATGGACACTAATAATAATAACCCAACCAATAGAATAGTAACCTCAACTATGAAAGTATAATTATAATTTAGTATTCATGTAAATGAAAATGCAATATATATTTATCATGGAATAAGTAAATAAATGTTTCAAAAATGATAAATTAAGTATTGCTATTTTTATAAAACATAAATTTTTATTTTCAATTTTATAATTAATATAATGACTTGAAAGAAAATTTATTCTTGTAAAATATAGTAATAAATTAGTTTTTTTCATATGAATATATGATAATTCTATAATACCTTAATTAGTTTTTCAAAGTTTTAAAAAATCAGTTCTAAATTAATAATTAATATTAATTAAGTAAATGATTATTTTATTTAAATATTGAATTTATATCATTAATAAAATTATTGTAATAATATTTATTCCATTTTAAAATTATAAAAATTTTAAAATGGTTAGGGTGAAATTTTGGTATTTTCCTCAAATTGTTGAATTTTTAATGAATATTGAAATATGCTAATTTATGGTATTTAACATTATAAGTAAATAATTGAATTTTTGTGTCATGGTTGAGGAATGTAAGATGTAGGTGGAAATTATATCAAACTAAAGTTATCTATTACAAATTTTGGTCTCAAAAATACCCCTAATTCATAGTCTTGATGAAAATTAATAAATAAATGAATAAAATAATCAAAAAAACACCCCTCTCCTCCACTATAAATACTACCTATTCTCCTCACACCTCTAGATCATTGAATCTTGTCCAAATTAGAACCAATACTCTCCCAATAATCTCCCCCAACATCTAGGTTCCATTTTCACAACAAAATACCGAAACTATTTCTGCAAGGAGATTCTCAGGGAAGAGAAATTCAATAGAAAAAATCATCTTATTTCTTATTTCAATTTCTTTTATTTTTATTTCATTTTATTATTATCTCCCTACATCTCCTTATACAAGGGACATGATAAATCCAGAATAGTTTATATAATTTCATTTTATTGTGTTAGTAGAACTACCCATCATCTTTTATCTTCCCCTCTCATTTTTTTCTAAAAATGAAAAAATCAATTGTGATGTGTTGATTTATCACATTCAAGGATGATGGGATTCCAATTTCCATTACAACATTCATGTCTAGCTGTAAAATCATTTTTATAGTTGAACAAGATTATAATATATACATATTATATCTTATTTAATTTATTGGAACATGTATATATGTAAAATATTAATTAATAAAACAAAACTTGTTCATGGTGATTGAAAAATGCCAAAATAATCAAAACAGTTATCACTAAAATATTATCTAATAAATCATCCTCACATCTTGAAAAAAATAATATATAAGAGAATTTAAAATTATATAAGTAAATTAATAACATATAATTCCAATTTTTGACAAATATTTTATATTTACATGATATTTCATACATGTATATAACTAAACCGATCATGAAAACCAAGGAAATGAACTCTCTCAAAACAATAAAATTTAAAATTATAACTTATTAAAAGGGGAAAAATTAACTTCATAAATTAATACTAAATCAAATAAATGTTAAATATTTTTTGAATTCATATATTAATTAATCAAATTTAATTATCTCAGACATTATGATCAAGTAAAGAACAGTTTCAGAAATAATGTAAGTGATTTTTTCCAATCCCTGAGTTTTCCTTCTGGTTATGCTTTCTCTATAATTACCCCAATGTAACTCTTTTTTATTTTTATTAAATTATTCTATATTTTATTTATATGTTCCAAAATCATGAATCTAGACCATATAATTCTTATTTGACTTAGAAATACATGTTTTTGTAAGGTTCCCTTCTCAATTCTTCCTAATATCTAAGCCCGATTATAGGGAACGTCCCGATTTCCCACCAATTTTTTCTGAAATTTCCCATTTTATAACAAAAAACATTATTAGTTCATTTAAGATTTATTAAAAAAATTACTCAACATTCATTATAATTAATCATTAATATTTTCCTTATACTTCACTAAAATGTTTTATTTCTAAATTTTCTTAAACACTATTTTTAGATGGTTTCATTTTAGTTTGACATTAGTTACCATGATATGATAATGTTTTACAATATAAATGTCCATGCATGATTTAAATACATTCTTTCATGGACACCATTAGGATATTCTCTTTTTTATTCCTTTTAAAATGATTGTGATACCCAATTCTATCCATTGGTATACTTTATGTTTATATTTGATTCCTTATGTATGACTCATCATGTGGCATACATATACATGCAAATTTTATGATGGTTCACCATGATAGTGTTCGAATAAATTGGGTGATATTTTGTATCATGAGACAATACTACAAATAATATTTATACCAACGATTTTGGGTAAACCGTTGTTATAGTTCACTTATATGAACCTATACCAACGGCTTGGCCAAAACCATTGGTATAGGTCACTAATTTGGACATATACAAACGGTTTCTCCAAAACCATTGATATTGGATCCAAAATCAAATAATCTATACCGACGGTTCTCAAACCCATTGGTATAGGTCTATACCAATGGTTTTGAGAACCGTCGGTATAGTTACATATATTTTTTATGGAATATTCTTACATAGAACATTAAATAAATAAAAAATTAAAATATTTATCATAATAAATATATATATTTATAAAATTATGTTACCGAAAGTCAAGCTAGATTTTATAGTTAGGTCATTAAATCATAAACTGTATGTACTGGGATCAAAACCAACTGAATGATTCTTTTTTGAAATACAAATACCAACAGTTTTATGGAACCGTTGGTATTGATTTTTCATATTACTTATACAAAGAGTTTTGAAAATTGTTGGTATAGGTCTATACCAATGGTTCCGGGAAAACCGTTGGAATAAACCTATCCCCACAGCTTACATGGACATGGTTCTCCAAACCGTTGGTGTAGGATATACCAACAGTTTAGAGGCCTATACCACCAGTTTCAAACCGTAGGTATAGGGTATATTTATACTAGCGAGATGTCATGTGAAATAGTTTTTTTATCCTTGACTCATGTTAATCATGTGAAATTGTCTTCATAGTTAGCCTTGACTCATGCTAATCATGTGAAATGGTCTTGGTGGTTTTCTTTCACTCATTCTCCTCAATGTGAAATGGTCTTGGTGGTTATCCTTGACTCATTTTTATGCCATGTTGTATGTTGTTTCAACATTTAAATGATTCCATGATTTATTGACCCCATGTTCTATATGTTATTCTTTCATATGTTTATTCATCTTCCATGAATTTTTATATCATCATGTTATTCTTTATAAAACATGTCTTATGCTTTATTTCTATCTTTATACCCTTACTGTGTTTTTTAGCTCATCCATTTTTCATGTATTCCCTAGGTTATATAATGCATATGAAAGAGCTATATGTATGCTAGGAGTTCATTATAGAGATTAAATAAAATATGTCTTCATTTTGAATTTATTTTTTCTAATTATATACCTAATACTTCAAAGAAAATAGAAATTATGATCCTCAGTTATATTTTATGGTTTATTACGCTTAGAATCATGTAATAATATGTGTAAAATTCTCGTTCCATTATAGTTAGTATAAAAGGATGGTCTCATTATTTTTGTAGATTTGTAAAATACCACTTTATTAAGAACCTTAGAAATAGTTTTATCACCATAGATAACCTATATTGAAACATATAGAATCTGAAGTTAGGATATGGTGTTAATTTACAATTTTGTCCTTCTATGTTCAAGGTTTTATTTTTATATGATTATAATTAATGTTTTTATGCCCCCTGATTTTTTTATTCTTTTGTAGATAATGGTGGGAAATAAGGGTAGTGTCGTAACCAGTATTCCCTATAGTTTGTAAAATGAAATTTTGAGGGATAAATTTCATATGAGGGGTAGAATGTTACCATCCATATTTATATTAATAAACTTTCCCCCACCAAATTATTTAATATACTATAAATAACATAAAATAAATTAGAGAAATCAATACATACTTTAAAAATGGGGAATGAATGAAATAATAAGTATTTATAGAAATTAAGTCACTTAAACCAAATTAACAGGACCTTTAGAATAGTAATGTAACCATTATAAGTAGTAACTCTGGAAATAAAATAGTAAATTAAACTATGAAAGTTTAATTAAAATTTATGTGCATTTTAAATTAAATTTCATATATTTATATTATGGAATATCTTAATAAATGTTTTAGAAAAGATAAATTAAGTATTGGTATTTTTGTGAATCATAAATGTTTATTTACAATTTTATAATTAATATAATGATTTAGAAGAAAATTTATTTTTATAAAATATATTCCTAAATAAATTTTTTATTTCTTATTGATTATAGTATAATTCAATGAGACCGTAATTAATTTTTCAAAGTGTAAAAAAATTGGTTATTATTTTAAAATTGGTATTTTTTGAGTAAATGATGATTTTATTTAAAAATATAAAATATCATATTTAGAAACTTATTTTATTAAAATAGAGTCCATTTTTTGAATTCAACATGTCAAATAGTGGTTAGGTTAAATTTTTGGGATTTTTCTAAATAATTAAATTTTTGTTGAATAGTGAAATATGATAATTTACGGTATGTAACATTGTAAGTAAATAAATGAATTATTGAGTAATGGTTGGGTCATTTTTGAATTAATTGGTCATTATCTCGAAAAAAAATCTCTATTTTATTTATTTACTCACAAGAATCCTCTCTATTCATAGTCTTGAGCCAAAATAATAAATAAATGAAAAAAATAATAAAAAAACACCCCTCTCCCCCACTATAAATACCACCCCTCACAACCTCTTCTCCTCACACCTAAAATAGAATGAAGCATGAAAAAAATTTTATAACCCAATCTTCTCCCCCACCAACACATCTAGGTTATTTTGGTTTCAAAAAACGACCAAAACCATTTCTCTAAGGAGGTTCTCATGATGGAGAAATTCAAGAGGTTAAATCATTTTTCATTCTATTTTAATTTTTTTTCTTTTTTTATTACCTCTGCAACTACCTTTTGAAAAGTAACATTATTAATCCATTATATTTTATATATTTTAATTTTATTTTGTTAATGTAACAACCCATCATCCTTTCTATTACCCTATCATTTTTTTCTAAAAATTTAAACATCATTTGAGATGTGTTAATTTATTACATTCAAGGATGATCAGTTTTCAATATACATTACCACCATAAATAATGGTCATAAAACCATTTTTATTCTTAAAACATATTTTAATATATGTGTTACATATTATTTAATATTTTTCAACAAGTATATATATATAATATTAATTAATAAAACAAAACTAGTTTGTGATGATCGAAAAAACAGCAAAATAATCTTAACGGTTATCATTAAACTTTTATCTAATGAATCAACCTCACATGTAGAAACATAATGATGAATATGACTATATAATATTATATATGTTCATTAATAGAATATAATTTCAATTCTGGACAACTATTTTCATTTTACATGATATTCCATAGAGGTATACCACTAAACTGATCATGAAAATCAAAGAAATGAATGCTCCTGGAATGATGATATTATATTTTATAACTTATCAATAGGAAAAAATTTATCTTAAAAAATTATAATAAATAAAATAAATGTTAAATAGGTTCTTAAATTAATTATTAATTAATATAATTTCAATGTCTAGGACATTAAGATGAAGTGCAGAACAGTTTCAGATATAATGTAAGAGATTCTTTCTCAATATTCATTCTTCCCTCCGGTTGGGATTTCTCAATATTTTAACCAATGTAAGTCTAATTTATGTTCATATAATTCTTATATAATCTGGTTATATGTTCCAAAATCATGTATTTAGATCATAGCATTTTTATTTCTTGGGGAAATATAGGGTTTTAAAGTGGACAATTATTAATTCATCTCAAAAACAAAGTCCAATTAAAGAGAACTTCCTGATTTCACACCCCTTTTTTAAGTGAACTATATAATATATTTTAATCCACCATTATTTTTTTTAAATTACTCATTTTATCATGATAAAATATCTTGGTTCATTTATAGTTTTATAATAAACAATTATTTTTTCCATTTTAATGAATCCTTAATATTTTCCTTAAAATACACTAAAATGTTTTATTTCTAAAGATTCTTAATAACACTTTTTTCATGTTTTCTCTTTATTTTTATATCACTAATAATGATCCATGACTATTTTCCCTTATTATTTTCCATGTATTATTTAAATCCATACTTTTATGGACATCTTTATGATATTCCTTTTTGTTATGACTTTTGACATGATTCTGATACCTAATTATTTTTATGTGTAACTCTTATATTTATGTTTTATTCCCTTTGGAACACATATTCATGAACATGTTAATGTGGGTACACCCATATAGAACTCCATTTTATTGGGTAATGTTTAGTCTCATGATAAATCATGAGAAATGGTCTTCGTGGTTAGCCTTGACTCATCCTAATCTTGTGCAATGATCTTGGTGGATAGACATGACTCAAGCTAATCATGTGAAATGCTCTTGGTGGTTATACATGATGGATGCACATCCCTGAGAAATGGTCTATGTGGTTATCATTGAATCATTATTATTTCATGTTTTATGTTGTTTCAAAATTTCTATGATTGTATTATTACAAGATCCCAGGTTCTATATGTTATGCTTACTTATGTTTATTCATCTTCCATGACTTTTTATATAATCAATTTATGCTTTATAACCCTTTGGATTTGTTTTATTACTATTTTTATACCCTTAATGGTCATTTTATCTCATCTATTTGTTCATCTCTTCCCAAGGTTGTCCAATAAAAATTTAAGATATTAATGGAAGTTAGTATATTATTATAGAGATTAAATAAAATTTGGACTCTTTCATTAAATATCTTAATGATTCCATTTTAAAGTTTAATCAATGTGAAAAAAATTAATATAATATCTTCGGTTCCCAAAAAAATGTGGAGGACTATCATATGATTGGTTATTCAAATCAAGATGTAACATCTAGAAAGTCCACATTAATAAAAATTCTCTTAAAATAAATTTTTTAATTATTTTCATTACAACTGGAACATTATCTATGAATTTAATTATAAAAATTACTAATACCACCGAACAAAATATATTCACATCACTTCATATATATTATCTTTAAAATCAAATATTTCCTATGGAAATTCATGTTCGAAAAAATTAGTTTCCAAAATCCTTATTGCATAAAATTTATGGAATAATGATTTAGGTACCAAATCCTCTAGTTTCATGAATATTTTCATCGAGTGCATTTTAAAAAAATTTCTAAAAAGAAATTTTGGAAATTTTGAGATACTTATGCAGCTGAACATTTTTATTAGTATTTATAGATTTAAGAATTATTTTGTATGACATAATATATCTTATGTTTAGTCATTCCTTATCTAAAACCATTATAACTTCATAATTGTATTGAATCATAAATTTAATCTCTTTGAATTTGGTTCATAGTTTGTTCTTTAATTATTCATGTTTTAATAAATGAGATATTTTTTATTTAGTATAATAAATTATTTTAATTTAGTGGGGTTTTACTTGATCTATTGAGTTATCATTATTCCACATTTTATTTTTTATGTTTAGACTACCCAGATACACACCAGGTAGCTTGTTTTTCCTCCCTAGGTAACTAGTGTCGAATTACAGAACATGGGTTCTGGAATTCACCAACTAGCTATCTAGGGACCCTCACCAGCTCACCGGTGGGTTCTGGCCGTCGCATTTATACCTTGGTGGGGTATTAGTTGTTTTTTTTGACACCCTATCTCCCAGATTAACCAAACTCCATCTCAACTCTCACAAGACCTATTCTCCTCTCCTATTCCAAATTGATATTCCTTAGTAATTTTATGTTATTTCATTCTCTTTTTTAAACAATTTCATTGATTTCACCTTGGGATATTTATTGTTTTAAGTATTTTTTTCATCACTACCAAACCCTTTCTCAATTTAAACATACATTTTATTCATCTAATCTTATAGAGTCATGTATTAATTGTGTTAACTATTCTAAGGTTATGGGAAAGACTAAAAGTACTTCTAATCTACCACATTTAGAACCTATTCACCTAATTTGGGTTGAAAAAATTATCATTATGTGTTTTATTATATGCTTCAATTTTATCACTTCATATCTTCATGAAATTAAAAGAGTGAATGACTTCCAAAGGTAGTAGACATTCATTCAACCACTACCTATAGATTTTATATCCACCTCATTAGTCAATGAATTTTATTTATATCTTTTATTTGGAATGAGGATGATAATTACACAATTTGATCATAATTTAATGGAACATCCTTATCAATTACATCTCTTGAAATCAGTCTTTACATTATAATTCCTTACCTGGGTCCACATTAATTTACTCAAGGATAACTTCACATTAATAATACGTTTGTCCTCTATGATTTTCTTGAAGTACTTTCTTCCCAAAATAAATACACCATGTTCATATATCACTAGTATTTCCCTCAAAAATATGTTATTGATAAAGTAGTAGAAATACATATAGGCCCATAAATTGGAAACTATGACAAAATCATGTAAATTTATATTTATGGCATCTATTTTTAGAATTTTTAAGTCCTTTTCAATATCATCTATTTTTTCTTCAAGACTATTTACTATATTTATTATCAACATAGATGCTCTATAGAATTTCCCATTAATTACCTCCTCACTCAAATATTATCATATGTTGTCATTGGATTGGGGAATGTTCCCTTTGAGGTATTTTACAATGATATAATTATAAACCACTACAAGATTCATCACATGTTTTTTCATTAGTATCCATGGATCAAGGAGTATATCTATTATTTTCCCAGGATCATTAAGAATTACTCACCCAAGGTTGAGTCTTAAATTCCAGATACAGTGTTGCCTCCTACAATTGTCGGGTCTTATTATCTTAATGAGATGAAAAAGATGAGTATTAGAAAGAATAATAATAATATAAAGGTTAAATGTAGTATTTATGTGTTGAGGATGATCCCCCATAGGATTAGGGTGATTAGGAGGATATATCTACCACTATGATCGACAGATTTCATGACGGATATGAGAATTTTTCATGAGAGTGTTGATCAACATCCCACTTCCCATGAGATGATCATTGATAGAAGACTCATCAAAATGGAGCTTAGATCTTCTGCACATTAGGAGTATATGAATGGGGTGATACAGGAGACCCAGTATTTGGTTTAATCTTTTTATCACAGTACTTCATGATGTTATCATTACTCACTTCCCTCCCAGCTTAAATATGAAGTTTTTACTCCTATTTTGTAGTTTATAGGGATCTACAACATAATATGACTAAATTTATGTTTTGTAATTTTTATGAAGGAATATTATTTTTGAATATTCCTTATTTTTATTTAATTTATACTCTGTTTATGACTTATTAATCATCATAATTAATGAAATGGATTTGATATCAAATTATATTTAATTTTACCTCTTAAATTTGTTGATTTGTTTACATAATTATTTTATAAACATTTAATTTAATATTTTATATATCCCTTTCATAAAACATTGAACTATAAATTAATATCTTTATTAATTTTTCTATTATTTTTAGTTTCTAATTTTTTTAACAAAATAGAAATATTTGATGTTTTACTCTCTTTTAAAATTCTCAATCATGGTCCATGTTTAAGTATTATTTATTATCACATTGATTTTTATTAATTTAGGGTATTAATTTTAAATCTAGAAAAAAATTAATTTTAAAATTAATGATACATATTTAATCATTTACCAATTTTATTGTATAAATGAAGGTTTTAAGGAGTTGTTCCTTTTGGAAAAAATGTAGTTTTATCACTCTTTTATTTTTTTTATCTCTTATGATTTATTGAAATGAATTTCCTAAAAATTTATCTTATTTAAATTATATAGTATTTTTAAACATTTCAATAAACTAATATAAATATAATTTCATTATATTCATCTTCAATAAACTCTTTCCTTAAATTATCTAATGTTTCAAATCATGAGACAATTGATACATTTTTATCTTTTATTTGCAATTTAATGTTTTTGATTTTTTTTATATCACACTCTTATGTGTTTTAGTTATTTCTCATTAATAATTTATATATGTTTATTTAGTGTCCCCCATTATACTTTTAAAAGTTTGAATCATTATAGGGGAGGAAAACATAAAAAAAGAGACATCTATTTTTATTTTTATACTCTAGTTGATTTCAAAATTGAATCTTGGGTTTTATCTTTTAATAAAGAAGGTTGTATAGTTTTTAACTAATAAAATATGTTTTGAAGATTAAAATAATTTTAGTACTAGAATTTATTTATCAAATTATTCATCAATGGGAATCATGGATTGTGGAATTAATTATCTAATGAATAGGAACCAAATCACTTTTATACCTAAATCTATTCTTAAGGAGATAAATTTTTTGAATAAGTTTTAAAAATGTTTAAATTTCAATGTTATGTCTTTATTTAAAATTTGATAATGTGTTTATTTACTCTATAATTTTTTGGAATGGTATTAAAATATAATCTATCATCTCTAATTTTTAAAATATTTTTTAAAAAGGTAAAAGAAATTCATGACATCATTTTCATTATTAGTTTTTATCTTCCATTAAATTCCCATTCAATGTTCCCCTCATATGCGTGGAACTCTTATTTATTTATTTAAATGATGATCATTATTTTAACTAATTTTAAGGGATATTCTTAGGAAATTAAGAGGTATAATTGCACTAAGGCATGGCTATTCAAATGATTTCAAATCTTGTTAATGTTATTACTATAATTTTCATAATATTATTTTTATAACATAAAATCCATGATTAATTTTTAATTCATTAAAATATTTTAAGAATAGGTTTATTTTTTAAATTTTTATATACTTTAATTCTCAAATTATTAATTTTTTTATTTTTGGTTTTTGGATTTTATGAAAGGGAAAGAATTTTTGAAATATGATTATTAATTAAATCCTTTTTCATATCACTCTTCATTTTGGAATTAATTATTGAATTATATTTCTAAAATTCTCTATTAAAGTATTTGAATTTTTTTATAAATTTCATTATAAAATAATGAAATATGTTTTAGATAAAATTTTAAATTTAACCATACAAATATTGATAATTAAAATTTATCAAGTCTTTATGTTCATGAAAAAGGTGGATAATGTTATATATCTCACCCTGTTATATTTTTTTTGTATGATATAAACCAAACACTTGTGTTTTAAATAGTTTATATTGATAGATTTTAGTATTTATATTTTCATAATTATTATTGGGATCATATGGATGAATTGGAAGGTTGAAGAGGAATGGGGAAGCATTTTTTAGATCCTTAAATGAATAGGTTCTTGAGGATACCTAGTGGGTACCAATGGAGGTCCAGTGGTACCTGAACAAAAAATAACGTCTAAAAAAGTTCTTCAAGCTATCCTTGCGGTCTAAAAACCCCAATGTTATATCATGGGGACATCATCTAGCTAGATACATCCACTGGCTACTCATTGTAAACCAAAAAAATTCAAATTCTAGTTGTTGGTTATGGCCCTACATTCCATTATTCTCTCCTTAAAAACTCAATTTGACCCACATTACTTATTGAACGTTATTATTCCATGGAAGGATATAAATATGGCCCTAACAATGCATAGAATCTATGGTTATCTATGATATTTATTATAGATCTGAAATTATGTCATTTTCACTAATTTTTATTTCTCTTACATTTTTTCATCTCCCCCACTTCTTTCTTCTTGTATACTTATTGTGGGAAAAAGTGTTCTTCCTTGGGTTTTCTCATAGAAAGTCACTTCATTTTCACTTTTTCAGGTGCTCCCTACCATTGATTTTGAGGGGATAGGTTATCACTACCATTAAAGTTAGGTATTTAATGCTTAATACCATAGACTTTGATGGGATATTTCATGTATATGTTTAAACTAAGAGAGATTATATTTCTAGAGAGATTCATTAAAATGTTGGGAATGCTTCAAGTTTCATGGTAAGTACAACTAAAAACTAATTTTCTTTCCACTTTTATAGTTTTTCAGGCGGAAAATTCTAAAAATAAGGTTTTGGTTTTCTTCCCATAATTTTTTAAAAGAAATTTTAAAAATAAACCTTTAAAGGATACATTAGGGGAGCAGATACAAGGATCACTTGTAGATTATTATTGAACTACATTACCAGTTTCTTTATCATTTTATTTTAATTTAGATTTCTACTATAGTGAACTAATTTAATTTTAAACCAACTTTTTTCACTATTTTAATTACATTATATATTATTTTAATTTAAAAAATATTTTTAAAATAAAAGTCCCCCCCCCCAATCTTCAATCAGACCAACACCAATTGGTGTAATAGTAGTTATATTGATTATAAATAATTGTTACCAAACTATTTAATTGATTATAGATCCATAAGGTCCGTTATATCATGAATTTGTTTTTAGAACATTGAATCATCCCATAATAAGATGAAAATTTTATTGTTATATAGGACACCTAATGTAATTTTTATTGTAACAAAGAATTACCATGCATATATTCCTTAATGGAAAACATGGTTGTTATAAATATGGTTGACTTTGACTTGATCTATGGTATGGATTGGATTAAATAAATATTGAATGAATTTAATTTTAAAAAAATGAAGTTATTATTTATAATTGGGGTATAAAATCACTTTTTTGTGGGAGAGACTTCCCTTCCCAAGTCATTTCTAGACCCACCTCTAGTAGCACACCGTAATTAAATTGTGGGTTAATATGAAGATAAAACACTATCTATGAATGAGGAGTATATCCTAATGATATAATATGTAACCAATGTAAAAAAACATTTATGCATTTCTAGAGTAATTACCTATCCATGTGCCTAATTGTGAAGTTGATTTTTCCATAGAACGTGTTCTTGATGCCAAAACCATATCTATAACCCCATATAGAATGGCATCCGTATATTTGGTAGAGTTGATGAAAATAGTTTTTTGATAAGGGATTTATACACGTTGTTGCTTCACTATAGGGAGGCCCTGTTTTATTCATGAAAAAACAAGGATGGGTCAATGAGATTTTTAATTGATTAATGGGATATCAATGCCGTTAACAATGATGGGTCAATGAGATTTTTAATGAGGTTAATATTTTTCAAAGATCGGTCTTCACCCAGGTAATAATCTGTTAATGGTAAATTATCATGATATCTTTAAGGTGACATTTCGTACAAGCTATAGTAATTATGATTTTATAGTAATGCCTTTATGATAGAATAATGAACCTTTTAGTTTAACATATATGATTAATTGAGTATTCATGGTCTATCTAGATAACTTCATGGTGGTATTCATAGGTGATATATTAATATACTCTAAAATATATAAAGATAAAAATAACCATATACCAATAATTATTGAGGCCCTCAGAGTATATAAATTATATTGGAAATTATGAAAGGATGCATTTTGGCTCAATAAAGTTTCTTTTTTGGGTATATTATATCCAATGATGGAATATATATTAATATTTCAAATAAAAGTTAGCCAAATAATAGATTAGATGGATTAATATGATTGAGATACATAGTTTAATTTATTTTGTAGGATACTATCAATGGTTAATTCATAAAAAATTCCAATTGACTAGTCCATAATCAATGTTGACTTGTAAAGTGTTTAACTTCACATAACCCTTGAAATGTGAAGAAATAATTCAATATATAAAGTAGAGATTGATCAATGCATCGGTATTGTATTGACCGTTCTGAAAGGAAATATTTCAAATATATATTGACACATCAAAGAAAGGATTGGGTTGTGGCATTTCATAGAGTGATATAGTGGTTTCTTAGGCTTTAATGAAATTGAAGATCTACGAACAGAAATATCGAACTCATGAACTTGGGTTGGCACCAATAATATTTTCCTCAAAGATATTGAGGCACTACCCCTATGGATAAGTATGAAAAGTATATGTGGACCATACATTTTTGAAGTATAATTTATCCCATAAATCAATCAACATGAGGGAAAAAATATAGTCAGAGCTACTCAAGGACTTTGATTTCTAAATACAAAACCACACTGGGAAGGAAAACAAGGTGGTTATTGCATTGAGTAGGAGAGACTATGGAGTTATATGCATGACAAGGATTCATAAGGATCCTATATTCTGAGATCTAGTAAAGATCGATGTGGTAGTTTTTAGGCATGGGGAGATATTATTAATTATGTAAGACATTGTTAAACCATCATTAGAAGAAAATATAGAGAATTCACAATAAAATTATAATGATTTACAAAGGGGGATTAAAGTAGTGAATGGTGGAAAATTCACAAACATCATTATATATATGGAATGTGGATGTTGGAAAATAAGACATGTATTATATATATACCTGAATTAAAGAGGAGGATACTAGATGAATCACGTAGTTGAAATTTCTCTACACACACTGGTAGAAAAAATATATGTTGGGATTTCAAAAAGAATTTCTAGTGGTATGGTATGAAGTATAAAATTATGGATTATATATCTAAATGATTGTTGTTTTCTTATGTAATGGTTGAAAGGAAATATCACAAGGGAATCATGTAACATCGTTAAATAGTTATATAGAAGTGTTATATTATTAAAATGTAATTTTTCACTAGAAATTAAAAAACTATAATGAAGAGTGACGGTATATGGTTTATAATCAGTCTCCTTACAAATTATGAACATTTTATACATGTATGTTAATACATACCCCTTGATCACCTCACTCGACTCTATATAAATGAAATCATGAGACTTCATGGGGAACCTCGGTCAATTATATCATATCATGGTCCTCAACTCATATAGAAATTTTGTGTCTTTAAAAGAATCTCTACACCAATGTGCATTTATGTATTTTCTATCATCCCCAAATTGACAGGTTGTCTGAAAGGGATATTTGGACACTAGAAGACCTGTTGAGATTAAGTTATCTTTTCTTCCAAGTAGAATTGGATTATAATCTATCTCTAGTGGATTTTAAATAAAATAACATTTTCCATTCAAGAACCAATATTACATTGTATAAAGAATTGTATAAGGAGAGATTCTATACTCCAACTTGTTGGGTATAAGTTGTAGAAAAGAAATTAGTATGCCTAGAACTTATGGAGGATAAATCTGTGAATTATAAACCATCTAAGATCATATCAAAGAATTTAAAATATGAAAAAAAATCCCTAATAATCAAATCAAGGAAATAGAACTTCATGAGGTGAATTATGTTTTCTTAAAGGTGCCACTAGGTAAAAGAGTTTTAATATTTAGTCATAATGGGATGTTATTCATTAAATATATTGTTAATTTTTAAATTCTATAGATAATTATTGTTATATCTTAATGATTGGTTATGCCACCAACCCTTTCTAAAGTATATGATGTCTTCCAAGTTTAATTTTTGAGAAAATAAGGTATTTATCCAATGGATATTATCACATATGAGGAAATTGATTTAGAACCTACATTTTATTACAATGAAGATATAAACTAGATTCTTGACACTAGAGAGAATGTATTGGAAAATCATACAACTCGGTTGGTGAAATTTCTATGGGGAAATCACTAACAAGAGGAGGAAACATGAGATCCTAAAGAATCTCTGAGAAAGGAATACCCATAATTTTTTTGTAGTCGAAATATTTCAATTTATGAGGGAAATTTATTTATGGGGGGATTGTATTTCCGGAGACCCTATTAAATCAATTAAACACAACATCAAAAAATTATTACATAATATGAACTCTAAAGATAATCCATTTTTGAATTTATTTAAATGTTGAAGTTTGAAATCTAATTTAACCAAATTTTCATCGTTTTTTGATTTAGAAATTAAATATTATATTAGTATGGATATTTAGAACTTTTTTAAAATAATTTATTTTTATGTGAATAGAGAAAAGATTTTTTTTTATCAAAAGTGTTTTTTTATTAATTTAATATTATATGATAAATAAATATAAATTTATAAAACCATTTAATTGATCAATTAAGTGTCTATGTAGTGTCACAATATTTTTTAAAAAATTATTTGTAATTTATAAATCATGTGTTTAAAAACATGAGTAATATTTCCCAATAAAATATAATATTTTGTATCCTTTTAAATTAAATTTTAATATGGTAAAATTAGTTTTTAGATTACTATAAAATTCACATCACATTTTTCTACATATTAAACCAATCTATATCATGAACATCAAATACATTGGTAATTTTATCCTCCATGTAAATTTTAAGCTTAAAATATACTTTTAATACAAATGGGTTTTTACACATTATATTCGCTAATATCATAAAAGGTATTTCATGGAAATAAGAATATTATCTAATAAAATTAATTAAATATTTTTAGTCACTAATTTTATATTTTTTATTAAGTTTTATTTTTATGAAATTAAATTAAATTACCTAGTTAAAGACATGTTTCTACGATAAAGCGGAATATGTTAAAAATAAAGAATCTAAGATTAAATGAATTAAAAATGTTTAAAATGTAATATGATGCATTTTTATGTATTATAAACATTATATTATCCCCATTCAATTATTTTCCATTTTTAGAGCGAACTGAAATTTGAAACCTATTCCCTTTTTTATTAAGTCAAAACATTTGGAAAAATTTTATTTCTCACCACTTATTAAATGGGCTTCTCACCACACCTTAAATTACAATAAAAAAAATTTTATCTTGAAACTAAACCCTTATTCCATACTATGTAATTACCTTTCAACTTGTTAAAATTATGGTCATAACATATTTTCCTAATCCCTCAATTTCTAAAGAGTCCTCCAAGGGAAATCCTATATTGTCAATATGCTTAATAATTTTCCATAATTTATATTCTTTTCTATATCTATTTTAAAAATATATTTTTATTATTACTATAAAATAAAATAAATAATTTATTATTCTAAATTTTATTATTCTGAAGTAATAACTATTATCAACCTTTTCAATTTTTCATAAAAGAAAACAAAAATGACAAATGTGTGTGTGATGACTACAACCTTAATGAATCATTGTGTTTCATTTTCTTAGCCACCACATAAAAATTTTTCTAATGATGAATTTAATAGATAAATATTATATTTATAAACTATTTTATATTTTAAAATAATAATAAATTATACATTTATCTTACTCTATGAGAAATGGAATCATCTACCATATGTATATGCAGACTACCGAGTCCATTAAATGACGAATTTCTATTTTATTATTTTCATGACCTCCATTTATTAATGATGATGAGAATAATTTTAAGGAAGAAATATTATTTTTATAAAATTATTAGGTTTACTGAATGAAAAATTGGAAAAACATTAAAAATATTATAACTAAGCAACCCTAATAAATTCAATCGCCTAAAAATTATTCTGATAGTGAAAAATGATTTATTCATACTATATAATAAAATTTTATTGGTTATATTATTCTATTAATTATTTAAAATTATAATATATATCTCTAATAAACACAAATTATTCAACTAGTATAATTATATTGAAGCTAAATAACATCATAATCATCCATTAATTATGGTATGTTGTAGGTTTTTTAGGTTTAACCACCAACTATGATAATGATATAAATTTATGTCATGGATGAATATGAGAATTTTATTAATTGTAATTTATTATATAAATAAGTTAATAATTATATGATTTTATTTTTTAAAGGTATTATTTATATTATACACTTTAGTTAAGAAAAAACTGTTTTTTTATAAAAAATTAATGAAATTTGATCATTGTTGAAATAATAATTATGGATCATAACAAAAACTCCCATATAATAAAATTATAACATTATAAATAATTTTGATCCATATGTTATAATATATTTAATTATCTTGTAATGATGAAATTTAGGATAGGAATGAATAAAAATACTACTATAATGAAAAATGTTAAAACGGTCAAGATTACGCACAAGAAATATTAAAAATAGTTAGTAAAAAACCAATATACCCATATATATTAATTATAAATAATGTTAAAAAAATAAAATGGTTTTAATAACACTGTCAAATTGGTTATTGATATATTTATTATTTAAATATATGATTTTATTGAACATTCAACTAAGTTGGATTAAAGGTAACGGTTTTTTGTCTCATATTTCTATTACTTGAGACATTATTATGTTATAAACTATGTTTCCTATTGCACAGTGTACTAAATACCCATTTAATATTTTATATCTTTTGTGTCTCATTATTCCTGATATTTAATATTCTATTTTAAAGTTTATCCATTAAGGAATTTTTATTAAAATGTTAACTAATTCTATCAAAACACCCAAAAATCCTAAATTTTGCCATGTGATTTGTGTGTGTGGTGTTCTTAAAAATTACATAATAGTATAGATATTGTAAATTGGATGATGGTTTATAACTAATTAACATCTTGGTAATCACACATCATTGTCTAGTTGAGTATCAATATAATATTCAATCGATGCCTGATGAGTAAGCTTAAGACAACACACCTAGATAAACACTTTTATGTGATATGATTTAGATAATTCATGCGATCCTTGTGTACGTTATTTTAGTATTTTCATACCATTTATTTAGTCTCATACAATTTCAAAATACTAAAATCTATAACTATCTTCTACTGATAACCATGCACTTTGATTGTACCATATCCATCATTGTATCATTATTTATATGATAAGGGTACTTCTTATTACATTGAAAATACATTATAGTTTCTTTGTTGATTATGGTATATTCTCCTTGACATATAAATTTTTATATTTATTGAGTGATTATATTTTTTACTTAGTAATATTATGATGAACTAGGCTTTTCATACATAAATATCACATCTGTTTAGATTAATATTCAATACATTCAACAAATACATTATCATGCACCATAATGGTTTAGTGTCTTTGGAGACTAAGTAAAAGATAATATTATTTAAACAGTTTTCTTCAACATATACCTTAAAAATCTTCCCATTTTTTACTATTCATTATCCTACTCTATATAAACACATTCTTCATAACATGGGGAAAGGAAATATAAAAAAGGGTGAGCTCAAATTCTCATTAAGGGTGGATATGGGGGATATGATTATATTAACACATGGAATAATAAGATAATAATAAGAGTATTATATAATAAAAATAACCTAAAAAGTTCATACCCAACCTTTCATAGATTATAAACATGATTTATGAAATAAATCATTATCATTCCAAAAATCATGATTCATAAGAGTGTGAAATAATCATAATTCATGAACCATAAGCTCATATCCTAAAATTGTGGAACCAACAAATTTATAGAAACTATTTTATTTTTCATGTTTAACTACCAAGACCATTAAACATATTTGATCATACCTCATCACCAGTTTCCCATTATGGATCAATCTTTTCATTCTATTTCCCAATGTGGATTAAGCTCGTCAACTTATTCTTGTTGGTATCTCTGAAGATATAATTCTTTACCTAATTCATTGGAGGGATAAATAGGTTCCTCCGATAAAATAATTAAAATTACAAAAAATTGTACCATAATATCATAAAAAATTAACAATAATAGAACACATGAAAAAATGGGCCTTATAAAACATTCATCATATCAAAATTCAAGGAAAGAAATGTATTTCATAAAACATTTCATTATAATATAACCTATAGAAATGAAACAAGTTTCAAAAACATCATTTCATCAAGAACATAAAACATCTTGAGATATAATAAATATTGTATCATAGGATTATATACCCATTAAATAATATGTAACATCAATGGATTTCTTCTTAAATGGAAAATGATTTTGAATCAAAAATCACATAGAACATTTCCTAAGGAAAATAACCTTTATTTGAAATTTACCTTTTAAAATTTAGAAATTAATAAATTATTTTTTAATTAATATTAAATTAAAATAACATTAAAAACATAAAATTGAATCTTTAAATAATTAAATGGTCATGGTGGTGGGAAATATCATTTATGTCGTACATGTTAATATAAATGTTCCTTTCACATTATTAGTAAAATACAAATGGGACTTTTTACAAAAATTACTTGAAGATTCATTTTAGAAAACTCATTAAAACTTAAATCATGGGTAATAATTTATTTAATAGATAATTTTAATAAATTTAAAACAAATTTGAAAACACTTTCAAAAAACATGTATATGGAAGAAAATAAGTTCTCAACAGAATAGAGAAATAAAGATGATTTTTCACAAAAATATTTGTTCGTTATCATTAATCCATTAAAAGAGGAAAATAAATTGATAAATTTTATCATCTTGAAAATAAAAATATTCGAATAAAATACAAGAGTTTCTTGATAATTATATAATATGATTTAATCATCAGAAACATAATCATAAACATTTCCAATAATCAATGAGAGTGTAACATAAAACATTTACCACTTTGGTTTCTTTTGAACCGAAAACCCCATTGAAGAAAAACGTATAATGAAACATTAAATAGCATAAAAATATTTATATTAATCATATAACATGTCAAATAAGTAGTATATACACCTCATAAGAGAACATATTTTTGTAACATAACTTATATCCCAAAGAAGAAAATGGGAGACAATAATCATTAATATTAAGTCTTAACTTCATTTGTACACATTCAAACCTCCTATATAATAAATATAAGTTTATTATAAATATAAAAATGAATAATATTGTTATTCATCATATCTTATATGATCTAATTATGGTCTTTAATTTCCCATTTATTATCAATTTCTTGTTAAAGTCACCTTTCAGTTAATAAGTGTTTAGTTTTTTTCATGTATGTTTTCATTTTTTACCTTTGGTCCTTCCATTTTGATCGTAGATACATAATATCCATAATTTTACACATGATATAAATATAATATATATTAATTATAAATATATTTGTATTAATCCATTAAAATTGGAGATGGAAAATGAATTACATCATTCATGGAGACGGTAATTTGTATATATATATGAATGTTGTTTCAATTTTATCGAATGATGAGTCGAATTAAATTTAAATAATATGTTAAATTTAATGAATAATTTTAATTTAATATCAACCAAATATATTAATTAATTTTTCCCTTAAAACCTTCTATGAAAATCATTACTGAAAACATATGACATCTCTTCACTTGATGGTAGTCCGCTATAACGAACCTAGGTTTTCAAATAAAGATATAACATATTTTTTAGATGAACAATCAATAAATTACACAAAAATATGCATGATGACAAAAATATTTTATTGAATTTTGTGTCTTATAACACCGACTTCTATTATGGTTAATTATATTTAATGTTTCCCGAAAAGATCTTCCCCTTTAGATCCCCCACTTAAAACCTTTCTTCATTACCTGGGGAATAGAAACATTAGAAAATGGTGAGATTAGATTCTTAGTAAGATTTAATATTGAAGATATAGATTTATAATATTATATAATTCTAAGATAATAATATGGGTATGTTATCTTGTTAATAAATCGAAATTTTTATACCCAACTTTCCATAGATTATAATCAATACTCATGGCATAAAACATTAACATTTCAAAATATATGAACCATAATAATGAAAATCAATACATAAATCATGAAACATAATTTCATATAATTAATGTGTGTGGAATCATAATAATTATATAAAATCATTTTATATGTTTCTTTAACTACCAAGACTCTTGGATCATGCCTTATCACCTATTTCCCTAAACAGATCAAGCATATCTACTTGTTTCCCATCACGGATCAAGTGCATCGACTTGTTTCTCATAACTATATCAGGAAATAAAATTCATTAACCAAAAAATTTAAGAGAGATTTAGGTACCAACACTAACATAATGAAAACTATATATATGTTTTCTACAGAACAATAAATCATTCACCGTCTTAAAACTCATGTAAAGAAGTGAGTTTCATAAACAATTCATCAAACATAACTCATGTAAAAGAAATAGGTTTTATAAATATCATGCCATAATAAACATATACCATTCATAGAAATAATTGTAATGGTTCTCTTAGGTAATATTCTATGTAAATCATTAATAAAAAAATAATTTTATAATGGAATTTTTTTTTAAAATATCACTTGAAATAACTCTTGATGAAAATATCATTTACTTAAGGAAATTATTTTTTAAAAGAGTTTCACAATTATAAAAGGAAAGAATTTTATTTAGAAATAAATTTTAATATTTTAATGTATTGTTTATATAATTCATTATTCATGATAGAAAAAAATCATTCATTTAATATAAGATAAAATAATATTCCTTCTGTATTTTTTTCAGAAAAGATATAAAGATCCTTGTTTAGAAAATGAAAAAAGGTAATTTTAAAATTGTTTCATAAAAAGATCACACATGGGTAAAAATTATTTTAAAAAATGGTAAAAAAAAATTTCAATACAAAATTATAAAACATTCCCATGAAAGGTAAATATTCCCCAATAGAGACTTTAACATAAATAATCTCGAATAACAATGATATTGGAAAATAAAACTTCACCGCATTATAATTAGTCAAATAGTATTCTTCAGGAAAGGAAAAAATATAAATGGATATTTCAATACCATAATATTCATGATAAGACTCATATAATACATTAATTTTCATTATATACTCTACACAAAAGAGACAAGTAGGGTATAAGGATTATGTCCCACAAAAATAAAAGTGAGGCAAAAATATCATACCATAAGTGTTGAATTCCTTAGTATACATTAATACCTCCTATATAATTGAAATAAGATTATTATAAATATAAAAAAAATCCATATTCATATATATATTATGATATATGATTTAATTCTGACTTTATATTAATTTTTTAAAAACAATTCAATGTTAAAAATATGTTTCGAGTAATAATTACATTGTTTTTCAAACATGTTTTGACTTTTAATTCATGGTCATTTTACTTATATCATTATTTCAACATCATTAAACATCACATAAATATCATAAGCATTCATCATATATGTATTTATGGTGATTAATAAATTTTAGAGTTAGAAAATAGAATACACTGTTCAAGGAGACGGTAGGCCATACATATGCATGAATGTTGTTTCCATTTTCTTTTCAGGTTAAAAGAAATTAAAATATAAAATATTTTATCATTATATAATTACTTTTACTTTATATTTATTACATAATAATGTAAAACAATTTTTAATGAATTCCATTTAATGAGTGCATGAATCACATCGCTTCGTGAACCGATTGTCCGTTGTATACATGAACATTGTTATCATATTCCCACAAAATAGAAGGCGTGAAGGTATATGTGATATAAAAATAATATAATAGTAATAACATCATAAAATTAATATATATATATATATATATAATATAAAATATGAATCCATAATTATTACCAACATTTAAAGGTGGTAATGGATTAACGAATGACATCAGTTCACGAGGCGGTAGTCCGTTTTACAAAGCATATATGATTATGTATCCCATTTGACAGAAGTGTGTGAAGTTTTTGGTCACATACATAACATAAAAAAACTAATTACATTTAAGATACTAATGATAATATAAAAATATTAAATAAGTATAATTTAAGAGTATTAAGGAATAAATAAAACAAAAATGATTGTTAATGAACGTTACCAATTCTTCGGGTATCTCCATTGAAATTTATCCAAAGGACTTGGATGGATTTATTCAAAAAGGAACAACTTTAGGATTATGGTATAGAATTTAGGATGATTTTTGGATAGTTTTTGCCAAATAAAAAATTGTTTTTAAAGTTTTAATATAAGATAATATTTTCTCTTATAAATGAGAGGAGAGGGGCACTCTTGGAAAGTCTCAAAATATTAATTTTAAATAACTTCTATATCAAACCTAATTCCAAAAAACAATAGATTTAAAGATAAGATAATATATATTTTTAATCTCACAAACCAATATATTTTATACATGTTTTGGTGTTATTTTAAACCTTATCATTTTTATTAACACATAGTTTATCAATTTTAATTTTAATTATTTTACAAAAATAAATATTAAAAGGTTTTAAATTTCACATATAAATTGTCAATTTGACCATAAAAAGAATATTTAGGATATTTTTGGAGATTATTTATCCTCTTCTTTCTTATTTATGATTTTCATAATTTTTAAATAATATTAAATATATTATTTCCCAAAAATATCATTAGTGTCGATTTTTACATTATTCCTTACATTGACATTAAGAAAGTTCCTACATAAAGATAAAATTGAAATAAATAATTTAATAAACATATAATATGTCATATTAACTGATGAAATCCTTTTATAACCTTATATAATTAAATTATATTTCTTTGAATATTTTTAATATCACATAATCAATTTTTTCATTAAATGAATAATCACTCCATCATCATTGTGTACTTATTTTTTATAATTATTTCTTCACTAAAAAGTAAAAATTAAAACTTTATGATTTATATAAACCTATTATATTTCATAATAACATATATAGATTTTTATAACTTCTATTTGAACCCATATTAAAAATATTATAACTATTAAAATAAAGAGTGTTACATTTTGTCACTCTCTTTGATTTTAATAATATATATGTCATGTTCATGGAAAAGTGTCCCTTAAATAATTATATTTCTAAAATAAATAATGAATAGTAAAATTAAATTCATCAAATATGATTTTATAAACTTTTATGGTCATTTCATTATCTCTATCAATTTACTTTTAACCTAAATTCCCTAATTTACCTTTTACCATGGTATAAAAAATTAGTAATGTTACTATTAATATTAACAAAAAATAAAAGGGAACCATTTAATAAATTTTAATCTTATTATTAAAAATAATGAATCCATTTATCAAAATTAAAAACACGTAATTGGATAAAATAAATTTAAAATTAATATCGTAAATGGGGAGAGAAAGTGGGTTTTAAAGTGAAAATGTCTACATGTTTAAAAACAATTACATTCAAAATTAATTTTAAAAATATTTAAACGACCTAAATTTGATGAATTTTCTTATAATTAATCATTTTTATATTAAAAAAAATTAAAATTAAATTTAACATTATATATTATTTATATGAAAAGTCCGTTTTTAATTAACATGCAGTATGTTTCACTATTGATCAAAAATTGAAACTTATCAGCAAAAAAAAATCCCCAGAGTAAATTTATATATTAAACATTGAGAATTTATGTTTATTTTATCAATGAAATTTTTTAAAAGGGTCAAAATTTAGTTTTAATACAAGTGTGCATTTAAAAGTTGGTAAAACGACATTTTTGAAAAATAATTCTTTTTATGATTACAATTGGATTTGTTATTATTTTATGCCTATAAAACATATTGGATGAATTAGAAAAAAAATCATAGAATATATAAAATATAAATTTCATTAATTTTATTCCATAATAGTGATTAATTTAATTTTTTAATTTTAAACACCTTCTTCGAAATAAAAATAGTTTTTCCCAAAAATACATCCTTTTTTTAAATTGGCTTTCATATTAATTTATAATTAATTGGTAACCAAAGAATTCATTTCAGAATTCATTTCATACTATTCATTTGTATAATTCCAATGGATAGTTGATAACTATCACAATGAATATTATATTTTTGTCTCGTAAAGCTCTGTCTTACATGTGACACAATCTATCAAAGAAACTCATTGTTTTGTGTAACACGAGGAAAAATTATTATTTTGTGTTCAAAAATAAAAACACAATGTGTCATGTTCCATAATATATTTTATAAATAAATATGTACTTGGTGAATAATTTAACTCGACCATAAATTAATTTTATTTTATTGGGAAAAAAATCATAAAAACATGGGGTGTTACATCTGTCGTACACACAAAGGACGTTATCATATCCCCCATGGAATGAAATGTAATTATGTATATGTGATATCATGATTATAGAAGTATAATTAAGGTAAAATATCATATATATATATATATATATTCATTTAATCTATCCTTATTTCCATCCATGTAAAATTGAAATGAAAACACATCACATCGGTTCATGAGGCGGTAGTCTATCGTACACACGAGCGACATTATTATCTTCCAATGGGTTGGGAGATAATAATTTATATGTATTATTATAATTATATAGATATAATAATATCATAAATATGATATAGGAACATTAAATCAATTATTATATCATGTTTAGATAGGTGCTGATAGTAAAAGAATAGCATCAGTTCATAAGGTGGTAGACCATCTTACTCGTGACCGATAGTTTAATTTCCCATTTTATGGAAGAGGAGATATATATAGAATATTAAATTTAAATAAAACATATTACTATATTCTATATAAAATTTTTATTATATAATCATAATTTAAGAGTATTTAGAAGAGGTATAGGAATAAATAAAAAACTCAAGGTTAAGAAGTTTACATCTTCCTTGGAGAGAATTGTTACGTTTATACCTAAAGCCTTCACAGGATGGGTTAAAAATAAAACTAGGTACTCCGTGATTATTTTATAGAATTATATAAGATATTTTTTAGTTATTTTTTAAAAAATATATTCGGATGTGTGAATTTGGGTGGAGATGTAGTGGCTTTTTTTATAAGTGGATGAGAGGACACACATTGAATTTTTTAAAAGAAAAAATTGTGTACATGATTTTCACTAGAAATGAGGATATAAAACAAGTCAATATCATTAATTATAGGTTTTAAGGCCAAAATAGCGCAATGAAATTTTTTTTGGATTGGTTTTTAGGTCATTTTACCCCTTATCTATTTTACTTTAACCCCATTGTAAACACGTTTAAATCTTAACCACAGTAATTAATTTATACTTTTTTACAAGTCATTTTAAAAAAATATAATGTTTTTATTATTATTTAATATAAATAATGATTAATTAAAATATTCAATCAATTTTTTTAAAGTACTTTCCCCGAATTGGAAAAAATAAATTTACAATTAAACCCATAGATGTGATGAAAAACATGTTTTCCAAAGAGAAAGGTTGCTTAAGTAAAGAAATTATTAATACCAAAATTCAAAATGAAATTGATTATAACTACCTAAATTGGATTAATAAAAATATAATTAATCCAATTTTACTTTTAAAACCATTTTATAATAAATTTTAACATTATAAATTCTTTAAAAAATTCATTTTTCAATAAAAACATGTATGTTTTTCTATTCATTAAAAAATTAATCTATTTAGAAAAAACCAAACAATTCACACTAAAATAAAATTGAAATGATGATTAAAAAATTTAATTTAATTTTTTAAAATTAATTTTTTAACAGTTTCAAAAATTAATATTATTATTGGTCAAAAAATAATTACTAGTCATTTTTTAGAAAACAGGTATTTTTCAAATCATATATTGCCTTTACTAAAAACTACTTGTGTTTTCTTCAATATTATTTTATTATATGAAACCATTATACTTGTTTTTAAAAAAAAAATTATATATGTTCACAACACCATTTCTAAAGACTTGGTAATATTGTTCGTGTATAAATAAAAATATTATTAGTTTGTCGCAGTTTGTTAAAACATTGTGTTGTTTATGATTAAAGATGTCTAAGGCAATAAATTTATTATAAAAAATATAAATTTCATAAATTATTCTATTTCTATATCCCCCCTCCCCCCCTAAAATTAATTTCACCATCATAGTTATGTCATTTGATATAAATAAATGAGGATAATTTTACCTCATCACATCAGTAGGTTCCCATTTAACTTCTCTAAGCTAGCAGCTTCACCATAAAACATTGACTAGGTGAGTAGCCTTGATTCATTGTAATTTCTCTATATAATACAAAATATTCATTAGTTGTTCCAGATATTAAATATCACACTCCAACGGTATGACCTCTAACTTCATTACAGGATTAGGATCAGGTACATACTTTCTCAGAATATATATATATATATATATATATATATATATCACATAATGGACTTGAGAGAGGTTCAATGGAAGTGCTAATCGATGAGATATTGACCCATATGATAAATAATTTGTAAGAGACAGATATACATAGGGATAACTTTTCCATAATTTCAAAATATCATTACTATTGTCTATGGAGTGGTTCTTAGAATTATCTTATAAAGAACTTCAAATTATGTATCATGTCGCCAATTGTTAGTATAACTTTTTTACCAACTTTTTGCTTCCCTATTGTGTTGTTAAATAGATCTAACCTTCTCCACCATTCCATCATCCATCTTTGTTCGCAATATATTTCTTACTCTAACTTCATCCTAATACATTGTATTTTTTCACTTCATTTAATTAAGGGATTTATAATGAGTTATTTAAATGATCGATTGAAATCTATTATTGTATAAAAACTTAACTAGTTGACGGTGTTTATACCAACCACCATTTAAATCCATTTAAAATGATATTTAGATATCCTCTATGGTTTGAAACATTCTCTTAGACTATCCATCTATCTGAGGATGATATGAAATGATGAAACACAACTCTTTATCAAGAGAATAAATAATACCTCACCAAAACATTGAGTTAATATTTAGATCCTGATGAGAGAAAATGAAATTGTGTACTCTACGAAACATTACCACATCCATAATTTATATTATGGAAAGTTAATCCAGAGAGAAATATTCTCTAATAGAAATAAATTGCGCTAACTTTGTAAGGTAATCAACCATAACATGTATAGTGTTATACCTTTTAGACATTTTGTGGAGTCTAACAACAACTTTCCTGTTCATGTTTTCCCATTTTTGTTAAGGTATGGGTAATGGTTGTAACATCCACATATAATTTTATCTCTCAACCTAAAATTCCTAACATACTACGCACCCAAATAAAAACTAGAGAATATCTCTCTTCCTACCCACCCACCAAAAATTCTCTTTCAAATATTTATACATATTTTCATTTCCAATATGAATAGAAAAATAATAATTATAATCATCTTCTAAAAAATCCTACAAATATGGTATGGATCGAACATATACATTGTTATTGAACCTTATTATTCCATAACATGCAAGGATTAATTAAGGAACATTTCTCCTCTTCTTCAAAAGCTCAACAATATTCTTTTATTCCTCTTTAATCTTCACATGGATTGAGGTTTGAACACTCATTTTATAATGATAATATTTCTCACCTTAATTCATAATTTCCGGATCCATATTTTATAAATGTATAAATATTTCATCTCTTATTATCCTTATAATAAATAATAGAGCATGATCGTTTCGACTTAAATCATATTCCTCCTTTTTCACTTACATAGGGTGGTAATGTATTGAGATGTCCGGATCTTTAATCAACTATATCCATCATCTCTTCCATGTGTTTAGCTCCATCTATGTAAATAAATTCATTAAGAATTTTTATGCGTATATTTATCATAATTTTCTCTACAATGATAATTCATCAATATCTTTATCGAAAAAATTAACATAGATAACTCTGAATCATGATTTGCATAATTTTTATCATGAAATTTAAAGTTTCGTGAGGCATAAGCTATATCCATTTCATTCTCTATAAGAATGCATCTCAATACATTCTTATATGTATCATTAATGATTAAAAATTTATCCCCTATAGGGTAATGTAAGAACTGGTTGACTCACTAATCTTATATTCATTTCCTTAAACTCGCCCTTGCATTCCTCCATCTAGAGAAACTTTGTTCTCTTCCTAGTTAACTCGGTGAGTGGATTATATAGTCTGGAAAAATTATTCATAAACTATCACTAATATTTAGCCAAACATAGAAAATTTTAGATCTCAATTATCATGTTTGGACTAAGAAAATATTCAATTGACTTTTTCTTTGATTAATCAACTAATATACTCTCTCTTGAGATTATAATACCCATAAACGAAACCTTTTATATACAAAATACAATATTTGGGAATTTTGCATATATTTTATCCTTCTTTAGGATCTTTAGTATAAATATAAAGTGATCTTCTTGATCTGACTTTATAATTGAATATATAATCATATGATCTATAAATACTACCAAAAAATGATCAAGATAATCTCAATAGATAATATTCAGTAAATCCAAAAAGATAATGATAGAATTTATAAGACCAAATGGAATCACTATACATATATATATATATTGTCCATACCATGTATAGAATGTTTCATTAGGAATATCCTCCTTCTTGACCATTAAATGATGATGTCTATAATGAAGTTCAATCTTGTAAAAGTATTGGCCCTTCCATAATTTATCAATAAAGTCATCTATATTGGGTTGATGATACATGTTCATTATTATAACCTTTATCATCTATTGATAGTCTATGTAGAGTAACATTAATCCAACTGTATTCTAAAAAGATATAATAGGTGCACCCCATAATGATCCACTACGGTGTATAAATCCTTTATTGGGATTCTATTAAAGTTGGTTCTTGATTTTTTGTAATTCAATTGGGACTATTCTAAATGAATTATTATAAATCAATGTTACGATGGGTATGATTTATGTTAAGATATTAAAATCACAATTTTATCTATGACTAGAAAAATATTTAACAAAGACAAAAAAATACAAAACAATAGGAAAGGCATTTATTTTCAGTTTCTCCCCAAAAATCTATGACAAATAACCCTTGTTTCCAAGAATTTAGACCCAAATGTTTGAACAAATTCTTATTGTAATTTTATATTCATCCTCAAACTATTAAATGAGCACATGATCATTAGAAATATGATATTTGACTTCCCTTTTCATTAATTAATATGGGCTCCATATAAAGAAAGTTAATCCATACCCATAATAACATCAAATTAAACTAAATAAAATATCCCAAGATTTCCAGGAATTACAATCCCACAATCATCAATCAGAGAGGAAATATAAACTTGTGATCTGAAATTCATACCATTAGATGTTTTACCACTAACTAAACATCTAATTATTCTACAGGTAATTCAATAGCCTTTAACAAATGGTAAGATGTAAAATATTTGGTTTTTCCATAATAAAATTATACATTAACAAATATACAGTAGAGGATATTTGTAATTTTTTCAATGTTTCCCTTATAACCCACATTGACGGTCATGATCACTTGAGATTTCCCTTTATCATTGGCCATAGGATTCCATCGATAGTGATCATCAAAATCTTTCATATTAATGAACTATTTGTCATAATTTCCATAATCCATTCATTTGAATCATTAGATAGTTGTTGTATCATTAGTTGGTGTCATCTTCTCCTCCATTGGATTATCCAGCTCATTCATCACATTTCAGCATTCAAAAGATTTATGACTATCCCTTCCAAATTTAAATAACCTATTAGTTACATTCAAACAATTATCAAGTGGTTTTTCCCACTATATTTGGATGTTTTATGGTTGTAATTACTTTCCACCATGATATTTATTCATTTTTTGTAAGAATTGATCTTTCTTTTATTTTAAAAATCATGGGATTGGTGGTAATATCAAATTTCTATTTCTACCCTGATAGCACATAAAAATTTTCTAATAGTTACTGAAGTACCTTATGGATAAATCCTTTTAAAGAAATGGTTTTAATCCATTGAATAATTGATTAACATTAAATTCAGGTTAGATGATAATACCAGAAGAATAACACACTAGTCTTATAAATTTCTCCTCATAGGTACCAATAGATTCATCATCTTTCTTCATTAAATCATGAATTTCCTTATCCATTTTTGGATGAATAATAAGATAAATGTAATTATTGAGAATATAATTTATTAAACTCATCCAATTACATGTATTCAATTTCATCGTATTGACTCAAATTCTTGTAAATATTGCATCATTGAAACGCTTCACCTTCTAGATGATAAATAGTTATCATAGTTTTCGAGGTTCTGAGTACTAGAGAACATAAAATATATTATTAATAGTGTTTCTCCATTTCTCAACCACTAGTGGATTAGAAGACCCACTAAAATAGGGTGGATAATTTCTCAAGATGTATTTCTTAATACATTATTCCTTCCTTTGATCATTTGGACGTTCAATATGATTCATGGCATGAGAAATTTGTTCGAGAATACAAATAATGTTTTTCATCCCTGATCCCTTGAAATTTCAGTTATCAATTGGGAAATCATTTCATTTATATTTTTTCTAAATCAATACACCTTAATATTTAATTAGGTTATCCATGATTATCATCTATTTAAATCCTTTATTATGGTTTATAAAGGTTTTTGAGTTTCTAATACATATCACATGTGAGTGTGAAAATAGGTGTGTAGTAAGGAATGTTGTCATATACCAGGAAACATTCAATTCATAACCAAAGTACCTTTTTCATAGTTATTATCCCTAGGTACATTATTTCCAAAACCACATCCACTTGTAGTATCCAAATATTGATGTTATTACTTAGAAACCACTCACGCTATCCTTCACCAATATCCTAAGATATTTTCCAATACTTATAGATTTCCTTATAGTGTTACTTTGATATATCCCTAGGGATATCACTAATGATTTCTCATCCTAGTTTATAATAGTAAAATAAACCTTTCCAATAAGGAAAGCTATAAAAACCTAGGCTTTTCATATATAAATATCACATATTTTTATATTAATATTCAATAAATTTCCCAAATACATGCCCAAAGACTATAATGGTTTACTTTATTTGTAGACTAGGTATACAATATGTTTGTTTGATGAAATATATTCATCATCTCCCACTAATATATTCCATCTTTTACTCTTTATAAACATACCATCTTTGACATCATTCTTCATAACGTGGGGAATGAAAGGACAAGAACGGTTGATATTATATTCTCAGTAAGGGTAAAGATGAAGGATATCATTCTATGATAATATGAATGTATAAGATGATCATAAAGGAATGACATCATGAACATAATGGTCAATGTTCATACCCAACCTGTTAAATATTAGATACACGAGTCAATGGATAAATGATTATCATTATAAAACACATTATTAATAAGAATGTGAAATAATCATAATTCATGAACTATAATCTCATTTCATAAAAGTGTGCCATCTGCATTGTTATAGAAACTATCTAATTTTTCCCGTATGAATACCAATACCATCAAAAATAGTTGTCCAGGACTCATCTACTATTTCTTATTAGGTATCAAGCCCATTAGGCTATTTCTTATTATGAATTAAGACAATCATCTTGTTTCTCATTATGGATCAAGTCAGTCAACTTATTTTTCAAGTTAATCTCATGAGATATAAAACATTGCTCAAAGAATTGAAGGAAGATATAGGTCCCACCAATAAAAATATAAAAATATAATATAATTTTTCCAAAATATTATAAAACATTCATTATATCAAAACCCATGTAAATAAATTAGCTTCATAAAACATTCATCATATCTGAATCCACAAAATGAAATGGGTTTCATCATAAATTTCTTCGTAACATTGCCCATAGAAAACTAAAGAGTTTCTTAGAAATAATTTTTTTATAAACATAAACCATCTAGAGAAATTATAAATATGGCGTCATTGTATCACATACCCAATAAGGATTAATTAACATAAAATTATTTCTTCTTATATAGAAAATTATTTTGAATGAAAAATCACACAGAAAATTTCTTAAGGAAAATGAAATTTCCTTAAAATAAAATTTTTAAAGATATAAATTAATAAAAAATTTGGAAATCCTTTTTTTTTAAATAACATTTAAAACATATAAATTATGAGTTAAATAAAATAATGGTCATGATGGTAGGAAATTATGTTTATGTCATAAATGTTATAAAAAGATATTCAATTCACATTGTTAGTAAAATCCAAAAGTTGTCCTTATTATGGAAAAATAAAGATTAATTTGAACATAATTTATAAAAATTCAAACATGGGTATGAATTTAATTTAAAATACTTTGGATAATTTTGAAACATTTTTTGATTTTTTTTAAGAAAATATATATATAGAATAAAAGGGTTTTCGACTGAAGAGGGAAATAACAATCATTTTTTAAAGACATTCTTATAGTCTATTTAATCCTGTAATAGAGTAAAATGATGAGAAAATTTTATCCTCCATATATAACCACAGGATATTAAAATTCATGTGTTTATTATGAGGTATATTAAAATATTTCATCATCAGAATCTTAAATATAAAAAATCCCAAAAAATAATGAGATTGAAACATAAACCCTTTAAAAATATAGGTCATTTGAATTATAAGACCAATAAAAGAATAAAATCTAATGAAAAATGAAATATTATAAAAACATGAATATTATTTATATACGGTCTTAATGGGTATTTATATAATCCTCCTAAAATAAAATGGTTCAATAAAATATCATATGTTCTAAAGAATGTAATTTAGGACAAAACTCCCTTACCATATGTCTGGACATACTTATTAAACATTTAAACCTAAAATATAATAAAAAAAGTTTTAATATAAATATATTAATGATAAATAATACTATCTATCATACCATATATTATCTACTTATGACCTTTTATTACCCGTTTGTTAAAAATTCCTTGTTAAAATCATGTTCATGGTAATAACTACTTTGTTTTATTCATGTGTGTTTTGGTTTGGTATCATTGGTCCTTTCATTTTGATCATGGTTTCATCATATAAATATTTTTAAACA